>CAUYPK010135415.1:0-51268 GCA_963574355.1 Loris lydekkerianus
GGCATGAGCGCGCCGGGTCCCCGCGGGCTGGGGCGCACCTGGCTTGGGGGGGATCACCCTGGCATGAGAGCGCCTGGTACACTAGGGCTGGTGAGCACCTGGCTTGGGGGGGATCATCCTGGCATGAGAGCGCCTGGTACACTAGGGCTGGTGAGCACCTGGCTTGGGGGGAATCACCCTGGCATGAGAGCGCCTGGTACACTAGGGCTGGTGAGCACTGGCTTGGGGGGGTCACCCTGGCATGAGAGCACCTGGTACACTAGGGCTAGTGAGCACTTGGCTTGGGGGGGAGGTCACCCTGGCATGAGAGCTCCTGGTACACTACGGCTGGTGAGCACCTGGCTTGGGGGGGTCACCCTGGCATGAGAGCTCCTGGTACACTAGGGCTGGTGAATGACTGGCACAGAGGGTCACACTTGGCATGAGAGCTCCTGGTACACTACAGCTGGTGAGCACCTGACATGGGGACGGAGTCATATGCCAAGGGAAAAGGCCATGAAACATGACCTTGAAACATGAAAACACAAATGTCTACAAATACATGAAGAAAACTCACTGAACTAAAAAATAGGTTCTTTATCAGAGGATAAACCAAACACCCTGGGTAAGGATGTTGAAGATGTACAAGGAAGCAAGTCCATTTGTTCTGGTACTTTTGTATTATAACAAAACAAGGCCCACTATGGAGGCTCATGCTTATAATCCCAGCACTCTGGGAGGCTGAGGCAGGTGGACCAGCTGAGCTCAGGAGTTTGAGAACAGCCTGAGCAAGGGCAAGACCCCATTTCTACTAAAAATAGAAAAATTGAGGCAAGAGGATCTCTTGAGCCCATAAGTTTTGCTGTGAGCTATGATGCCATAGTACACTACCCAGGGCAACAACTGGAGACTCTCAAAAAAAAAAAAAAAAAAAAAAAAAAGATAAAAATAAAAACTTAAGAGTCCAAAATAAGAACTACTTCATGTCAGTTTTATATTTTACATTTGAATAAAATATGTAGCAGTGATTTTTTTTTAACTAATGTAAAATGTCCTTAGTTACTGGTCTTTAAGAGCAGGAAAAATGGGATGAGTGTATTTTCCCAGTAATTTTTCTGAGCATTTATACCCAATAAACTACAGGTATTTCCAAAACAAAGACCAAAGCAAATACTAGAACTCAACGTGCTAATAAATCCCATCATACATTTGCTAGTATTATAAGGTAGAAACTAAGAGATCGCATTCATGAAACTTTAGCTTTAAATCTCCCATTCCTGATTTTGATTATGCCTAGTCTATAATATTAACACAAGTAATGCAATATTGTTATTTTCTAACACTACTTAAGCAGAAAAAGTCAACCTTTAATAAGAGGAATCAAATAAACTAAAATTCAGATAATCCTCACAACTGATACTAAAAAACAGTTGAAAAACTCTTGTGCCAAGAACTGATAGGAGTGTCATGATTTCATGGTAATGTGGCTAATAAACAGATTATACAGAAATAGAAAACTTTCAGGAGAAAAAAAAGAGGCTGTGCTTAAGGTACACAGTAGAAGAATGTGAGGTCTCCTTGAGAAGATTCTTTTCTTTGCCCACCTTGCAGTATTAAAAGACTAATTTCTGCCCCATCCAGATAGACGTTCCTCTGGACCTTGGTGCAGACCACTCCCACACACTAATATGGCCTGACTGAGGCTTAGTCATGGTCAGAGTCGGCCTGCTCTCTAAGCAAGCAACAAGAAGCTAACACCAGACTACCCCCAGCTGGAGCCAACCGACCTTCACAATTCAACTGCCACCACGCCTCCCCCTGAGTCTCACACCTGTGTCGCCCTGTCCTCCCAAACAAAGAATCTGGGTCAACTGCATTCCTGCTCCTAAGCTGCCTCTTAGGACAAATCCTGTAATCGCACGGATGGGCGCCAGCTGAGAGAGCGCCGTCATAGCCGGTTCTGTGCGGGTATCCACCCTGATAACCGCACACACGCGAGCAGGAATCATCGACAGATGTCAGCCTCTTCTAAGGGATGGGTGGGGGCGAGACCGTGAAGCGGGGCTCCTGGCAGTGCAGAGCCGCTGACAGCTTTGCAATGGCGCTTTAAAAAACATGACCAACAGAGAAAGGTGTCAAGGGGTCGCCACCTCCGGCAACTTCGTCTCCCTTTAGAACTCATCTCGTACAGCAAACTATTTGGCATTCTAGACTTTTAGGACGCACTGTATCCTCAGCTACATTTCCATACGGGAAGATCTTGTTTTTTAAACCGGATTTCACACTCTGTCAAGACTCTATTTATACCCATTGCCTACTCAAGCGTCCTGCTCATCGGCCAGCAGCAATAACATTAGTTGACTGACAATCCAGCCGCGGTGGGGGAGGGGGGAGGAGCGGGGGGGGGAGAGGTAAGAGGGAAGGAGAGGACAGGAGTGGAGGGGAAGGGGTAGAGAGAGAGAAGAGAGAAAAGACAAGGTGGGCGGAGGACAGAAGCGAAAAGAGGAGAGAGGTTCCGCACTGCGAGGCCTCGCCCTCACACGCTCCAACACCCGCTCTCCAGGCCACACGTCCCCCTCGTGTTGTCCTGCCCCCACTCCGGATTTTTTTTTCCCATGGTAGGGGCTTGTGTGTGGAAGGAACACTCGTAAAAACTAGTCGGCAGCACCTCCGGGGCAGCCACACCTGCTCCACCGCCGCCCCAGCTCCCCGCCGCCCTGCCGGCCGCGCGCCGCCCCGCCCAAGCACGTGGGAGGCCGCGAGGACGCGCGCCGGGAGCCCGGGAAGGAGGCCGGCTGGACAGGCGGCCCGGGGCTCGGGGTCAGTGACCGGCTCCCGGACGGCAGCTGAACTAGGCCCAGCCCCAGCGCCACCGCCTCGCGGCCGGCCGGCTCCAGCCACCCAAACGGGAGGCTTGGCTCCGTGTGACAGGCCGGGCGGTCCCCGCTAGTGCTGGGTCCCCGCCGAGCGCCCCGCCCCTGCCAGTCACCGGTCCCCGCCAGCGTCCCCGTCCCACTCACGCTGCTTGCCGCTGCCGCCGCCGCCGCCTCCGCCTGGGTAGCTGAGCAGCAGGAAGGGCAGCGGGGAGCCGGGCGACGGCGGGGTCCTCCAGGCGCGCGGCGGCGGCGGGCGCGCCATGAACCCGGCGCCTCCATCGCCCGGATACAGCAGGAAGAAGGGGGCGGCCACCGGCGAGTCCGGCTCCGACTGCCCCGCCCGGGAGGCCGGCTGCGGCCGCGCGTCGCCCTCTGGATCGGGGACCGCGGCCGGAGCGCGGCGCGGCTCCTCCGGCCGCCTCTCCCCGCCCCTCGCCGGCTCCTCGCGGCAACTTTCCGCACCGGCCGCGGGCGGCGGCGTCTCAGCCATGCTAGCTGCTGTCCTGGCCGCGCCGCCGCGTCTGCCGCTGCCTCCTGCGCCCAGGCCCGCGCGGGGAGCCGCCGCCGCCGCCGCCGCCGCCGCCGCCTTCCTCTTCGGCTGGGGCCCGGCCCAGGGCGCCACCACGCGCTCCGCAGCCCGCCCCACGGGCCCGCGCCAGCTGGAGGGCGGCCCCGCCCGGCGGCCCGCGGCTTCCCCAGGGGCGGCGCCCCAGCTTCCCCGCGGGCCCGTCCCCTCCCGCCTGGGCCTGGTTCTTACCGCCCGCGCGGCCCGCCCGGCTCAAGGTCCGGGGCGGCGTGTGGCCGCCGGCTTCGCAGCAGGCTCACATCAGGTTGAAGGAGCGACAGCTGATCTTAAAAAGGCACCCACCCCACAATGTTAAGCTGTGCTTGACTTTCACACATGGGAACTTGAACCATTTATTCACGGTTTTGATTCATGAGCTTTTTATTTGAGAAACCCTGGGTGGGTGTCTTCATCCCACCGCCTCTTTTGTTCAGTCTTGTGCGCTGGGTGGAAATGGACTGTTTCCTTCACTTTGCTCCCTAGTTTTCTAGCGGTGCGCATGGCGAATATTAAACCAAACAGCTCACAATTTGTATGACAAGTGTCAATTAAAGGACGACAGCTTTCACAGTGCCTGCGTCTCACTACTAATTGGCCACACTGTTGCTTTATTTTGAATATTTGAACCAATGCCTACTGATCCAGTAACTTCCTCCAGTAAACATTTCTCTAATAAAGACAATTTTCAGTTAGTAGTATCGTCATTCTTCAGCCTGGACTCCTACCTTGATTAACTTTTTGTTTGGGTTGCAAATTGCTGGCATAGAATCCGTGTTGACTCATAATTAAAATCTCCCTTGTAACATTTTGCTCACTTGCTTTTCCCTTTCTCTGTTCAGTCTTTCCCTCTGTGGAGGAAGTTATACTTAGAAAGGAAAAGTAAACCTTTTAATTCTTATTCTCTATAAATCACTTTTGAAATTACCACCAAAAATTACCATGAGATTTCTGATACTGTTCTTCACCGCGTCTTTTAAACAAGAAGCATTAAAAAGGGAAATATTTACAAGAAGGTAATTTCTTAGAAAATTTCCCAATCACTTTTCAGTTTCTGGAAGTTCCCTGACCTGTTTATACTAGTCCTATTACCTACCTGAGTAAGTTAATGTCATCTTCTGTAAAATGATTGCATTACTTACTCAGATGTTTGTGAGGTTTAAATAAAATATAAATAAAGCCTTTAAAACAAAGTCTAACATAGGGTATTTATTTATTTATTTCGAGACAAGTCTATGTCATCCTGGGTAGAGTGCCATGGCATCACAGCTCACAGCAACCTCAAACTCTTGGGCTTAAGCTATGGGCATATTTTATCATTTTGGCAGAACAGGATATAATGTACGATGACAAAGACAGTTGGGAAGAAAAGGTTTTGCTATTTTGGAGGTTTGCTGGGCTTTTTCCTTTCACTCTTTTGGTAAGGGTGAATCTTGACAGACATACTTGCCTTTTAGGAATTGCAAACCATACAATACCTTGAAAAGAAAAACTGAAAGGTCCCAGATGTATTATGTGGTTTTAACACTCAACTGGACCTTTTATCCTGTTTTTTTTTTTTTTTTTTTTTTTTTTTTTAATGCAGAAACTCCTAAATATCATTACATTCTTGTCAGTTTCTGTCGTAGAGATGTTTTGCAATGTTTCAGTGAAGAATTTGACAAGAATCTATACTTATCCCATTGTAGGTAGAATAAAAGAACAGCCCTCAAGAATCATTCTTGAGAAAGGCCAGTAATAAGCCCAGGGAGTCATCAGCTTAACAAGGTATGAGATGCTATCTAGTCTAAGATGTCAGATTCCTCCTTTCTTATCAGCCAAGATACTTGTACATAAACAAAGACATGCTGTGGGATCGGTCATTGTGTTACTTTTTTTGTGTCTCTGCTTTAAAAAGCGTTCTATGTAATCCCACCAATTGAGTGGCAGAATAATGACACAGAAAATCAGCTGAAATATGAGTCTTTTAAAATTTATAGGCAAAGCTATTTATAAAGTTTCTTGAAAAGTGGATGGTACTCCAAGTTCCCATTTCTTAATTGCTTTTAGCTTTTGGATCAATAATAAAATGACAGCTCTGCATTACCTTTAGTGACATAATGGGCTGATTCAGCTGCTAAACACATTTAAGAAAAATAAGATTATTAAAACAAGCCTAAACATGTTGCTCCCTGAAAATATAGACCATCTTCCTATATTGTTTTAAAGAAACAAAATTCAAGCACTATAATTAGGAAGAATTTTCTTGTGAAATAAAGCAGAAAGTGCTTTTCAACTTTTTCTGCATTTTTAGTTATCCCTGTTTGGTTTTTTGATACTCTTTGGTGATCTTAAGGCTGCATACTTAGCATATAAACAAAATATCTTATTAGAGATCAATGTC
Organism: Loris lydekkerianus; assembly: GCA_963574355.1. NCBI lineage: Eukaryota > Metazoa > Chordata > Mammalia > Primates > Lorisidae > Loris > Loris lydekkerianus. The sequence continues at coordinate 5,801 of CAUYPK010135415.1, forward strand.
ATGGATGATAATGTATTTTTTGTACAGTATTTTTTGTACAGTATAAACTTAGAGCTGTGGACAAAGGTACTGCTTAAAAAGGTAGTGCTTAAAAAGGTTCTTTTTTCAGTAGTGCACATAGACTTCATAATGAGTCTAAAATAATGGGTTTTGTGAGCGATTTGTTTTACATTGTGTGCTACTTGGAAAGTCTTATTTGAAAATAATGCACTCATTTTAAGACTTCGTGTTAAACTTAAGGAAAAGCAACACCTGAGGCTCAGAGGGTAAGATGCCGGCCCCATATACCCAGGGTGGCGGATTCAAACCCGGCCCGAACTAACTGCAACAAAAAAATAGCCGGACATTGTGGCGGGCGCCTGTAGTCCCAGCTACTCTGGAGGCTGAGGCAAGAGAATCGCTTAAGCCCAGGAGTTGGAGGTTGCTGTGGGCTGTGACACCCCAGCACTCTACCCAGGGTTACAGGTTGAGGCTCTGTCTCAAAAAAGAAAAAAAAAAAAAAAAGGAACTTATCATAGTTGGTGTGCATTTAAGTGTTTAATATCTTAACAATGGTAGTGAAGCTTCCATTTGATTTGCTTCTTCCTACCTGCCATGACTGTATCTAGTTTGTGCAACTTCTCATGCTCTCACCTTTAAATTCTCGTAAATTTCCATTAAATCTCTTTTTTTTTTAGAGACGGAATCTCACTTTATGGCCCTCGGTAGAGTGCTGTAGCATCACAGCCCACAGCAACCTCCAGCTCTTGGGCTTAAGCAACCCTCTTGCCTCAGCCTCCTGAGCAGCTGGGACTACAGATGCCCGCCACAACGCCCAGCTATTTTTGTTGTTGTTGTTGCAGTTTGGCGGGACGGGTTCGAACCCACCACCCTCAGTATATGGGGCCGGAGCCCCACCCATTGAGGCACAGGCACCACCCAATTTCCATTCAATCTTTTTAATTTGTGCCCTCTGCTTTAATTTAAAACTTCATCTTTTCTTGCCAATGTTGTTGCAGAGGACTACTAGGTGCCTCTAGGCTTTTGCTTTTGTTTGAGGTAGGGTCCCACTACATTTGCCCAGGCTGGTCTCAAGAGAGCCTTAAGCAGCCACTGAGAAGCTAGACTATAAACGCAAACCACCAAACCAGGCTTCCTTGGCTCTAGTTTTAATCCATTTCAGTTAGAATGGATTAGTAATTTACTTTTCTGAAAGTTGACACAACTATGTCACATTGTCTTAAAACTTTGGTTGGCTTCTTCATATCCGGGATAACAATCTAAGTACCTTAACTACCTAGGTAAGGCCTTTCACTATCTACACTCCACCCCTTCTGATATTGTCTTCCTACTATTCTGCCTCAACCCTGTGGCATTAATCGTATTGAGATACCCACTCTTCCTTAAATTCTACTCAAAGAGTTCTGTGACATTTTCTCTGCTTTCCCTACAGAAAGATGCATGCAACTTTGAGGTCCCCTGGCATCCTATTTAAGCAGTTCATTTAACTTTAATAGGTCTGGGCCTACTCCCAAAAGCAGACGTCTTTAAGCTTTTTTTTTTTTTTTTTGCAGTTTTTGGCCCAGGCTGGGTTTAGAACCCACCACCTCCGGTATATGAGGCTGGTGCCCTACTCCTTTGAGCTACAGGCACCGCTCTTAAGCTTCTCCTTTTACGGCTTCTCGAAGAGCATAATAGAATCATACAGATGAAGACAATGAAATTGAGATTGACTAACTGGAAATTGCCATCATAATTTAATACCCAAACCAGTACTTTCTTTTTTACTATATCATAAGTGTAAGGTGAGGAGCAGTGGCTCAGGCCTGTAATCCCAGCATGCTGGAAGGCTGAGACAGAAGGATCCCTTGAGCTCAGGAGTTCAAGACTAGCCTCAGAAAGAGGAATAACTTTCTCTACTAAAATCAGAAAAAACTAGCCAGGTCTGATGGCACATGCTAATAGCCCCAGCTATTTGGGAAGATGAAGCAAGAGGCCCAAGAGTTTGAGCTTGCTGTGAGCTATGATGATGCTATCAAACCCTAACCTGAGTAATAGAGTAAGACTCTGTCTTAATTTTTTTAAAAAATTAAATTAAAAAAAAAAAAAAAAAAAGGGAACGGCTTGGCACCTGTAGACCTCAAAAAAGGTCTTGTGTGATACAGAGTAGTTAATATTTGTTAAGCACTTGCCTTGGGTCAGTTGATCCTTGATAACATTATGAAATGACACTGTTCTCTCACAACAGGGTGATGAAATCTGAGAGACTGACTTTCTAAAGGACATGGGGTTTTGGCTCGGTGCCAGTACTTCACTGGTTAGGGTGCCAGCCATATATACTGGAGCTGGCAGGTTTGAATCTGGCCCGGGCCTGCCAAATGATGACAACTACCACCAAAGAATAGCCAGGCGTTGTGGTGCCTGTGATCCCAGCTACTTGGGAGGCTGAGGCAAGACAATGGCTTAAGCCCAAGAGTTTGAGGTTGCTGTGAGCTGTAATGCCACAGCACTCTACCAATGCCAATAAAGTGACTGTCTCACAAAAAAAAAAAAAAAAGGAAGTATAGGATAGGGTTATGAAGCCAAAAGGCTGGGTTGAAATCCCGGCTATGCCACTTAACAGCTATGTGACCTTGAGTAGTTACTTCTCTTTACCGCAGCTTCCTTATCTTTGAAAAGTGGGTAATAGAATTTGCCACATTAGGTAGTTATGAGGAATAAAGGAAATAAGTACAAATTTAAGTGTTCAGAACAGTACCTAAATAACCATTTAGAGCTTCTTTTATTTCCAACCTTTTATTTATCAGAAAATAAGATAGTTTGTCCTGTGTGCTACTCTCAGGAAGCAGATGTAAACCAAAGACTGAGAGCAAGTGGTCAAATCAAGTTGGTTTGTGTTCAAATCAAAACCCCTTGTCATCTTTTTTTTTTTTTTTTTTTTGAGAGTCTCATTATGTTGCCCTGCGTAGAGTGCCATGGTGTCAACAGCTCACAGCAACCTCAAAGTCTTGGGCTTAAGCAATTCTTTTGCCTCAGCTTCTCAAGTACCTGGGACTATAGGCAGCCACCATAACACCTGGCTTTTTTTTTTTTTTTTTTTTTTTTTTTTTTGCTGTTTTTGGCCGGGGTTGGGTTTGAACCCGCCACCTCTGGCATATGGGGTAGTCGCCCTATTCCTTTGAGCCACAGGTGCCGCCAACACCTGGCTATTTTTTTTTGTTGCAGTTGTTATCATTTAGTAGGCCCAGGCCGGGTTCAAACCACCAGCCTTAGTGTATCTGGCTAGAGCCCTAACCAATAAGGTACTGGCACTGAGCCAAAACCCCATGTCCTTTAGAAAAGCAGTCTCTCAGATTTCAGCAGCCTCCTTTGTGAGAGAACAGTGTCATTTTATAATGTTGTCAAGGATCAACTAATACAGGGCAAGTGCTTAACAAATATTAACTACTCTGCATCACACACACAATTAAGACTTTTTGAGGTTTCCTTTACTAGTCCTCTCATTTTCTTTCCTGACATCCTCCTGAATGTTAACATTTCCCCCTTATGATAAAGACCAAAGTAACTGAAAAGAAAAATGTAACCTTGTTAGCACTTGAAGTTGTCACTTACCTAGTAGTAACCACACCAAATTTTTTAGTGAATGGAATATGGGTTCAAACAGCAATCACTGCAAGTCACCAGTAGAGAAGGGGAAATGGAATTCTTACCTTATTTACTACATGAAGAGCTGTTGGAAAATACTTATAGTTGATGCAATTCAACCTATCTTTCCTTTTGTCTTTTAACTGAAATTCCTCTTCCCACCTAAGCTTTTAAACCACACAGAATGTATGAAATCCCTTGTTAACACAAAACCCATGTATTAACAAGTATCTTCCTCAAGAATTAAACATAAGTTAGGGGCAGTACCTGTAGCTCAGTGGATAGGGTGCCTATTACATACACCGAGGCTGGCAGTTCAAACCTGGCCCAGGCCAGCTAAAATAACGATTCCAACAACAAAAATAGCGGGTGTTGTGGCAGACGCCTGTAGTCCCAGCTACTTAGGAGGCTGAGGCAAGAGAATTACTTAAGCCCAAGAGTTTGAGGTTGCTGTGAGCTGTGACACCACGGCACTCTACCCAGGGTGACAGCTTGAGACTCTGTCACAAAAAAAAAAAAAAGAAAGAAGAAAGATAAGTTAGGTAAATGAAATGTGTTGGAACTCTTTTACAGGTGACCTTACAAGACTATTAAAGGTGCAATCTTTTTGTGAAATTCTACGTTCTAAGTTTGACAAACGGTCCATAATTAGCTATCAAGTTTTCTTATGCTAACACATGACAGAATATTGTAGAACTTTTTCAACACTTTTCTCAAGCACCTTCCCATTGCTCCCATAGCTCTCAGTATGACCTTAATATAGGACAAACAAATTGAGCAATAACTCAAACAAATCTCCTCGTTAACAAGAATTTTTAAAATTTAAAAATTGTGATATCACATATTGATAGAATCACTTTAGTTAAGAATAACAATTTATTGACCTAAAATTATTGCCAAATACCTTAAATTATGTATAAACACTTCATTTAAGTTTAATGCTCTTTTTAACTCCAGCACGAATGCCAGATAATTCACCACTGTAACGTTGCTGTTCGCTACGAACTTCTCGAACCTGGCCTCTTCTTCGAATTTTGGCTCTTCTGAACTTTTCCCTGTGTTTGACTCTGGGATTGCGATCAATCTTCTTCCTCCGAGGAGTAAGTCCCCTATTTTTAGCAATCTGATAGGTAATGGCTCTCTTCGCATTTTGATCTTCAAGACCTTGTTCTTCACCACTATTTTCTTCTTTCTTTCTCTTCAACTTTTGCCTGTCTTCTATTTCTTTATAGTATTGCAGTTCAGCCCCTTCATCAAAATCAGAATCATCAATTAGATCTCTTACAGCAGAGGCAGCAGCAGCAGCAGAAGTCTTTGAAACAGACTTTGGTTTGACTTTGGTGGATTTTGCTTTTAGATTCTGTCCTTTATTTACAGCACCATCCTTAAATGTGAGTAGACTACGAATTTCTGAGGACAGTTTCTGATCCACAATGGACAGTTTGTTGATCAGATTTCGGTAGGTAACGAGCCTTTCTATGACAGGATGTCCATGTGCGGGGACTCTCCTAGCTTTCAGGATCAAATAGAAACTGATGTTGGAGCAATAATTCAAGTAGAGGTTGTACTTGGTCGTTAAGTACTGGCTTCCTCTTCCAGGTGGAATGATCCCTTGCTCCACCAACTGTAACAACGGCTCCAGCTCATCCTTCAATTCTGTCAACTTGACTTTAAGGTCTTCTATCAGCTCCAAGAGCTCTGGTGATTCCTTTCGCAACATTTTCAGCTTCTCTTTCACTGAAATTTTAGCCAAATCCTTAACGATCCGTGTCTCAGCCTCATCTACCTGAGGCACAGGTTTTGCAAATGCTTCTACCCATTCCACCCCAAAATCATCCTCATGCAGGGCCTGGGCTAGGCGCCGCTGAATAACCTGTGCCTCCTCTTCTTCTTCTCTTTCCTCCTCCTCCACTTCTTGTTGACTCTGCCGGCCTCGGACCTTGGAACCATAGTCCGTGTCATAGTAAAGTTTTTTTCTCTGTCCCCAAGACAAACTGGGATCCACAGAGGCCTCGGCCTCACTCTGCACGGAGCTCCCACCATCACCGTCATCATCACTAGCACCATTCTCCTCATTCCCCGTACTCTCTCCATCTTCGTCAACTTCACTGTCTATATCCAGGGCTAGCACCTCCTCCTCATCGCCATCCTCCTCGTCTCCACTCTCTACTTCGTTCCAGCCCTTAACCAACGCAGCCCGCGATCGTGCCTCGTGAAAGTCATCTACCTGATCCTGGTAGTAGCTGGAGTCCCCTGGCGAGGGTGGCGACCCTAAATCATCCTCATTTTCGTCCGCGGGGGTACGACCTGCGTTGGCTCGCACAGCTGCCCACTTGGCTGCTCCACGCCGCCGGGATCTCCCCACCATGGTTTGCACGGGGAAGACTCTACACAGACACCACACTTTGGCCACCTCTGACCTTGAAGAACCAACCGCGGGGCCCAGAAACACGCCGTCTAAACACGCTAGCTTGCCGACGCCGGAGCCGGATACAGGAAGTTTCCACCTGCTTCCGGCCCCCAGTATGCTCTGCGCAAGGAATGGGAACAGGGACTTCCGCCCAGTCAGATAGGCGCAGCCACATTGATACTGCCTTACCTTTCGCTATGCCCTTTAACGCCAATCAATTCGGTGAATTAAAATCTTTCCGTGTGGGAACAACAGGTTAGATTAGTTCCGTTCCTCCAAACCCTTTACTGAGATTTCAGCACTGTCTCTTGAGCCTGGGAGTGGCTGAGGGACAAAATCTTACACCCCGCCGGCCGAGGTCACGGGGGCCAGTAGGGGACGCTGTACTTCCGTGCCGGGAGCGGTCTCGGGGCGGGCTCGTGAGCTTCATTGCGCATGTCCCGGGCGCCTGCGCCTGGGAGCCGGCGGGTTTGGTTTTTCTGTAAATGAACAGAATTTTTCTTTTCTCTGCTTATTACTCTGTAAGCTCATCAGGTAGTTGTTCTCCTTTTGTTTTTTCCCGCAGCAACTTCCAAATATGGCACCGCAGCCTGGGGTGGCCGCGGGTCGGCCCAGCTCGGCGTTTCCCTGTTCTGCCCTGGTGGCCGGGTCTGCGGGGATGGAAAAGCCCCGGTGGCCCCGCGCGGTGGCGGCGGGAGGCTGGGCCCGCAGTCGTGTTGCCACTTCCCACCGTGTTGAACTCGGTGGATCGCCAGGTCGTGTGGTGGCCACGGGGAGAGGCGCTGCGCTTCCGCTTGGTGTGCGTGGGAGAGGCGCGCCCTTAAAGATCTCGGGAAACGACACATTTGCACTCAGAGGCGACCCTTTATTCCTTTTTTTTTTTTTTTGAGACAGTCTCACTACGTCGCCCTGGGTAGAGTGCTGTGCTGTCACAGCTCACAGCAACCTCAAACCCTTGGGCTTAAGCGATTCTCTTGTCTAAGCCTCCCAAATAGCTGGGACTACAGGCGCCCACCAAGACGCCCGCTATTTTGTTGTTGCAGTTGTTGTTTGGCTGGCCCGGGCCGGGTTCGAACCCGCCCGCTCCGGTGTATGTGGCTGGCGCCCTAACCACTGAGCTACGGGCGCCGAGCCTACTTCTTTATTCTTAAACATTGATTTTTGTGTGCTAGGCAGCGTGCTTGGGCTCCGGGAGGGCAGTGGCTGGCACATACGGTCCCCGCGGAGCTCGCCGCCCCGCGGTCGCCAAGTGACCCGCGGAGGGCGGAGGGCGGAGGGCGGAGGGCGTGAGCGCGCCCGCAGCGCTCGCATGGTAGCCGCCCGGCCGCCCGTGGACGCCGGGCTTGTCTTTCCTTGTGCCTTTGGACACGACGTGTCCCCTAAAAATGGTTTATTACTTCCGCCCAACCTAGGGGTATTTCTGCTGCCTGCGAGAGACAGTGTGAGGATTGATTGTGTGAGATTGATTAACAATTAACAAATACTGATCTCGTCCAACTCCCTTAGTTACCTTTCCCTGTTTCATATCATGTATCTACAAAACGCTGGTATTTCAACGCTGGTATTGTACAGTGCTTGGCACAGAGTAGGTGTCGAATCAATATTTACTTAGTGAATACGTATTGAAATTACAGTGCAGTTCCCTACTTACAATGTTTTGACTTACTTTTTTTTTTTTTTTTAAACTAAGATGGTTTAAAAAAAATGGTTTAAAAAAAAGATGGTTTAACCAAAAATGCTGTGAGTGTGCTCCTGGATCTATAATAGAGCTACTTCCAAGCAAACCCATCATAGGTCTAGAAGATCATTTCAAAAATACACTCGGGGCTGCGCCTGTGGCTCAGTGAGTAGGGCGCCGGCCCCATCTACCGAGGGTGGCGGGTTCAAAACTGGCCCCAGCCAAACTGCAACAAAAAACCAGCCAGGTTGTGGTGGGCGCATGTGGTCCCAGCTACTTGGGAGGCTGAGGCAAGAGTATCGCCTAAGCCCAAGAGCTTGAGATTGCTGTGAGCTGTGACATCACAGCACTCAAGCGAGGGCGACTAACTGAGACTCTGTCTCTAAAAAAATAATAAAAATAACCTCCGGTTGGGCGCCGGTACTCAGCCTAGTCCTAGCACTTTGGGAGGCCCCCAGGTGGGAGAATCGCTTGAGGCGTGAGACCAATCTGAGCAAGAAGGGGATCTCCTGTACACAAAAAAATTGAAAAATTAGTCCAGGGTTATGGCAACCATAGTCTCAGGTACTGGGGATTCCTTGAACTCAGGAGCCTTGAGATGATGGGGCCACTGTACTCTATCCCAGGAGACAAAGCATGTTTCTGTTTCAAAAACCAAAAAAACTACGCACTTGTTTATTGTTTTTTGACACAGAGCCTCACATTATTGTCCAGGCTAGAGTGCCATGGAGTCAACCTAGCTCACACAAACCTCAAACTCCTGGGCTCAAGGCATCTTCCTGCCTCCGCCTCCCTGGAGTACTGGGATTACAGGTGTGAGCCACCCTGCCTGGCCAGACTTATGTACTTTCAATTTAGGATATTTTTCAATTTATGATGGGTTTATGGGGAGGTGACCTCATTGTACATCAAAGAGCATCTGTATTTGATTACCTGTCTCAAATGCTACATAAAGCTGAGTGAGTGATACATAAGTCTGTAGACATTTCTAAGGGAGACAACCTGAGCTGGAATGGATATCAGGAATCATTAGCTTCAAGTGCTTTGATTTTATACACGTGGAAATAGATTTGGGGAGATTACACTTCCAGATCTGACACAGAAACCAAGGGCAGGGTTTCCACACCAGGCATTCACATTGAGCTGATAGCAATCTTTTGCCCTTTTGATGTAAATGAGTTTTGGGCCTTTCCCAGGAGGGTAGGTATTGCTGGGTGGATAAGAAAAACCTAAAGCATAGATTAAAGGCAGTAATAAGGGGAAAATTAGTCAAATTGGTCTCTAAAAGTATTATTAGGGCTAGATGTATGAAAGGATTGCCCTGTAATCTTGGAGTAATTCAAGGTGTAAGTATCAGAAATTACATATGAATGGTTCAGAGATTGTATGTATATATACATATATGTGTGTATATCTATGTCTTTGTATATATATAATATATATTTATTAAGACAGAGTCTCTGTCACGTTGCCTAGAGTGCCATTGCATCTTCATAGCTCACAACAACCTCAAACTCCTGGGCCCAAGTAATCCTTCTGCCTCAGCCTCCCAACTAGCTGGGACTACAGGCACCTGCCACAAAGCCAGGCTAGTTTTTCTATTTTTAGTAGAGACAGGGTCTTAATCTTGTTCAGGTTGGTCTCGAACTCTTGAGCTCAAGCAATCTACCTGCCTCAGCCTACCAGAGTGCTAGAATTATAAGCGTGAGCCACCATGCTTAGCCAGAATTAGTAGTATGAGACCTTTAAACATAGGGCCATTGGAAGTTGGACTTATGATATATTACTATTGTAAAATTGATGGGGTGACAAAATCTTTTCAGAAAATGTCATTAAGTTAAGAAAAATTATATGGGCTGGGTGTGGTGGCTCATACCTGTAATCCTGGCTTCTTGAGGAGGCTGATTGGGGAGTACTGCTTGAGTTCAGGAGATCAAGACTAGCCTGACTGAGAGTGAGACTCCATCTGTAGAAAAAATAGAAAAATGAGCTGGGTGTGGTTTCTGTACCTGTAGTCCTAACTCCTCAGAAGGCTGAGGCAGAAGGATTGCTGGAGCTCAGGAGTTTGGGGTTGTTTTGAACTGTGATGACACCACTTACTCTAGCCAGAGTAACTGAGTAAGACTGTCTTAAAAACAACTGAGGCTTGAGCTCAGGAGTTTGAGACCAGCCTGAACATGAACCAGACCCCATCTCTACTAAAAATAGAAAAACTAAGTAGGTGTTATGGTGGGTGCTTGTAGTCCTAGCTACTGAGGAGGCTGAGGCAGGAGGATTGCTTGAGCTCAAAAAAGAGTTTGAGGTTGCTATGAGCTATGATGATACCAGGGCAGTCTGTTCAAGAGTGTTGGAGTGAGACTCTGTCTCAAAAACAAACAAAAACCAAAAACCAAATTTTTAGAAAAGTGACACTTGGAATGAAATAATATTTTTCAAAGTGCTTGAAGTTTACTTAAGCATTTTTTTTTCTTTGCTTTTTGAGTTAGGATCACTCTGTTACTTGGGCTAGAGTGACACCATCATAGCTCACTGCAACTTCAAACTGCTGGCCTCAAAAAAGCCTCCCTCCTCAGCTTCCGAAAGTGCTAGGGTTATAAGTATGAGCCACTGTACCTGGCCATGTATTTTATTTTATTTTATTTATGTTTTGAGACAGAGTCTCAAACTGTTGCTCTGGGTAGAGTGCTATGGCGTCAGAGCTCACAGCAACCTCCAACTCTTGAGCTCAAACAATCCTCTTGCCTCAGTTTTTCTGTTTTTTAGTAGTGATGGGATTTTGCTTTTGCTCAGGCTGATCTTGAAATCCTGAGCTCAAGCAATCCACCCTCCTCACCCTTCCAGTGTGCTAGGATTACAGGCGTGAGCCACCATGCCCAGCCTGGCCAAGCATTTTAAATCTTTACAAGATTTTAGAAAATACAATTTAATACATAAAATTTGCTAAAGTTTTTTTGGAGATAGAGTCTCAAGCTGTCACCCTGGGTAGAGTACCGTGGCATCATAGCTCACAGCAACCTCCAACCTTTGGACTCAAGAGATCTGCTTGTCTCACTTTTTCTATTTTTAGTAGAGATGGGGATCTCGGTTTTTTTGTTTTGTTTTTTTTTTTGCTCAGGCTGGTCTTCAACTCGTGAGCTCAAGCAATGCACCACCTCGGCCTCCCAGAGTGCTGTGATTATAGGCATAAGTCTTTTATGTTCTGATGATAAGCATAAAATTCACTTCTGAATGTAAATCTTAACAGATTTTGTCATTCAGCAAATATTAACTTTATTGTTTTAGCAGAATGCTACATACTGTAGTACAGTAGTTCTCAACCTGTGGGTCGAAACCCACAGGAACTGTATTAAAGGGCTGCGGCATTAGGAAGGTTGAGAACCACTGCTTTAGTGGATCCAAGGGTGAATCGCCTTAAAAGATTTTTGTAATCAGGTAGAAAAGAATGTATGCACATAGATTACTAAAATATAAGGCAGTGTTTGACATAAATCCAGTGCTGTGAGAAATCACCTTTAGATTATTTTGGAAATATTGCTTAAAGAATATGGCATCTAAGCCAGGTAATTAATTATAACATTGCTTTAAGTGTTTTAAGTTTTTACTATATCTAAATATTAAGTTTTATTTAGGCACAAGAAACCCAAATATCACTTGTTCATTTTTGTTGCAAATTATTTGAGAATTTATAGTTGGACTTCAAGAACAAAATGCATATATTATTACAGATAACTTAGAAAAATATTTTGGATATTTTAAATGGAAATGATCACATTAACATTATTTAGTTTATATGAAACATTAATTTTCTATCTAGAACAGAATTGGAATATCCATTGCACGTTGAGAGTGAGCGTATTGTGGCCTAACTATCTCAGATCCTGTTGATAAATGAAGGTGTAAAAGTCAGTTCTTCTATTTCATCAGTTCCCATGTACTCTTCCATAGCTGAATTTTAGAGTTAACACATAAAAAAATTTTTTTGTTAAAAATTTGTATTCCTGGGCTAGGCACAGTAGCTCACACCTGTGATCCCAGCATTCTGGGAGGCTGGGGTGGGGGGACCACTTGAGGTCAAGCGTTTGAGACCAGCTGGAAAGGCAACCAACTCTGAAGTCCCAGATACCTGAGCCCAAGACTGGGAAGTTGCAGTGAGCTGTGATGACACCACTGCATTCTAGCTGGGGCAAGAGAATGATTCTCTGTCTCAAAAAAAATTTTTTATTCCTATTCAAGCTGATTAATAGCTTTATTTTATCATAAGTATATGCCAAATTAAAAAAAAAAAACCCACTAAGTCATCAGGGAAAATAAACTCACAGTGAATAACATTTGATTATAAACAACATGTAGTTATTTGTGGCAACTACAATTTATCATTAATTGGAATCTTTATTACATTATCATGATATCTGCCTCAAGAATTAGCAAGCTACAGTAACAAGGGGTAACAGGTTTTTTTTTTTTATTCTTTAAGTTTTTGAGACTGTCTTACTTTGACACTCTTTGGTACAGTGCCGTGGCACCACAGCTCACAGCAACCTCAAACTCTTGGGCACTTGTCTCAGCCTCCCAAGTAGCTGGGACTACAGGCACCCACCACAACGCTATTTTTAGAGATGAGATTTTGCTCTGGCTCAGGCTGGTCTTGAACTTGTGACCTCAAGGCATCCACCCACCTCAGCCCCCAAGAGTGCTTGCCACCATGCCCAGCCCCAACAGGTTTTTTTAAAGAATACTTTCTGCCTTACTGTTAGCCCTGTTGGAAGGGCTTCCATACTGTGGAAGGAGGTAGTGGGTCTGTGAATGACACACTACATGACACCAGGGTATTTCCTCAGGGCACAGGTTCTGTGCTGAAAGTTTCTTATGACATTAGCTTAAAACAGTGTGCTTCTAACTGGGCTATTAAAAGAAGTAATAGTAATTGATAATAGCTATCAGTGAGAGTGATTGTATGTGATCATAAGCTCTTGACAGTCAACCCTACAAAAAAGTTACTATAGAGCGTGCTGGTCCCATGTACTGAGGGTGGTGCGTTCAAACCTGATCCTGGCCAATTTGTAACAAAAAATAGCTGGGCGTTGTGGTGGGCACCTGCTGTCCCAGTTACTCCAGAAGGTGAGGCAAGAGAATTGTCTAAGCCCAAGAGCTGGAGGTTGCTGTGAGCTGTGACACCACAGCACTCTACCGAGGGTGACAAAGTGAGAGTCTGTCTCTAAAAAAAAGGTACTATAATAATATCTCCTTTAGAGATGAGAAAATTGAGGCACATAGAGCTCAAGCAAGACAAAAAGCTAGTGAGTGGGAGGCCTAGGAGTGAACCAGGGCAGTCTGTGTCCTAAAGCTAGTGAGTAAGAGCCCTAGGGGTAAACCAGGACAGTGTGTGTCATAAAGCTAGTGAGTGGGTGGCCTAGGAGTGAACCAGGACAGTCTGTGTCATAAAGCTAGTGAGTGGGAGCCCTAGGTGTGAACCAGGACAGTGTGTGTCCTAAAGCTAGTGAGTGGGAGGCCTAGGTGTGAACCAGGACGGTCTGTGTCCTAAAGCTAGTGAGTGGGAGGCCTAGGAGTGAACCAGGACAGTGTGTATCATAAATCTAGTGACTGGGAGGCCTAGGTGTGAACTAGGACAGGGTATGTCCTAAAGCTGGTGAGTGGGAGGCCTAGGAGTGAACCAGGACAGTCTGTGTCATAAATCTAGTTGAGTGGGAGCCCTAGGTGTGAACTAGGACAGTCTGTGTCCTAAAGCTAGTGATGATTATGTGAACCAGGACTAAATGTGAACCAGGACTGTCAGGGTCCCTTCATTGATGCCACTTATCTGGCCCTGGCCTATCTAGCTGTGTCCAGGACGGGAACTGGTATGCTATTATCTAGCTCAGGAACAGTTGCTCTTAGGTGCCTGAGGGCTATTAAGCTGAAGGAAGAGAGAGAGTCTCTGAGAGAGTAAAGCAGTCTTCTTAGAAAGATAGATCTTAGTCTTTAGCAGAGCTTAGTGCTCTTCAGCAGAGAGACGTCGTGCTGGCATTCTGCAGGCAGAAGTGACTGAGAGTAAGCTGGTCCATGATAGACTGCGCATGCTCCCAACTGCCTGCTCTAGCCTAATACACGGCTGATCTTGTGCCTCTCAACACCACAGGTGTAGAGACTATTAACTCACCACTGCTCTCATCTCACAAGCTCTCTCATGCTTGTTTGGAAAGCCAAATCCCTCTCCAGGCCCTTTCCACCAAGGTGTTCCATTATTGAGCTATACAGGTATTTCTTATAACTCTCTCCTCCTAGCCAGAGGGTATATGGGCTGCTACACAGGACAGTGTGTGCCATAAAGCTAATGTGTGGGAGCCCTAGATGTGAACCCAGGCAGTCTTGTTCCAGAATCTATGTTGTATTCAACTAACTACTGTACTATCCTGGCTTTCAGCTATTCCCATTATGGGAATCTCCTTATTTTAGTCTCTGTGGTACATTTGATCCACTGTCATCAGATATATCTTTCAGGAATATATTTTTATCATCACATATAGTTCAAAAACTTTGGGTTTCTCGCAACATGAAGTTTACAGCCCACGTGGCCTTGCCAATATTTTGCCCTGAACAACAAAGCCTTTCAGCCATATCTTTCATTGCTCTCGTATTAAAACCTTCATTTCTTTCTTATGTGCTCTACTACACACTTTATTCTTCAAACATGACTGCAATTTCCCTCATTTGTCACTTTGCTCATCTTTTCAGTTTTTACATAATTACCCATGTCAGAAATTTGCAAATCATTACAAGTATCTTTTTGGTTAAGAGATTCTCACACTGGTCCATCCAGTGTTTGTTAGGAGGAATCTCCTGTTGTCCTTCTCTGGAAGAGCATATCAATAAATGTCCTCAGGCCAGGCTGAGGCAGGCAGATCACCTAGGCTCAGGAGTTCAAGACCAGCCTGAGCAAGAGCAAGATGCTGTCTCTATTAAAAATAGAAAAACTAGCTAGGTGGGGTGAAGGGCGCCTGTAATCCCAGCTACTCGGCAGGCTGAGGCAGGAGGATAACTTGAGCCCAGGAGTTTGAGGTTGCTGTGAGCTGAAGCAACCTCATTTTCATGACACTCTAGCCAGGGTGACAGAGTGAGACTCAAATAAATAAATAAATAAATAAATAAATAAATAAATAAATAAAATGTCATGGATGAACAGCATAGAATGACCAACCACATCCCCGACTAGCCCTGTTTAACCTGCTGCTGCGGTGCAATCACTAATAGCACCACCTTTCCATCTCATGGTGGTGATGACAAAGTTTCCAGTCATCTTAACTACGCAGGAATTGGAAACAGTAGATTATATGTCTACCCAGAAACATAAGTGGTCCTTAAAAACAGTGTGCTAAGGGAAAACATTAAAACATAGTATGTGATATGTAACCACATAAATAAAAAGTGCATACACTGCACAATAACACACATTTTGTAAGAACATAAACAAAACATTAAACGTGGCAGAACAATTAACTTTTAGAAGGATGGAGAATGGGATGAGGACGAGGGCAGGAAGGACAACACATTTCATGGGTCAGTAATGATGAGGTGCCAGGAACTGAAGAGAATAATTAACTGTACCTGAGGTTCAGTTAAAAGCAAATGAGCAAACCAGAAATGGTCCTATCATTTCCTAAGGAAAGTCCTTCAAAAGCTTCTGAATGCCTGTGGGATCCAGTTCAGATGCCGTAAGCCCTGCCTCCCGCATAGATTTTAAACTTCCTCCCTGTCAGTTGTGCTTCCTTGTGCCTGATCTGTGTTGCTCAGGTGGACAGTGGCTTTTCCCTGTGGTATCCACAGCCAAGATCAGATTCAGACTCCAAAGGTTATGGTTTTTCAAGATACGAGATTATGTAATGATTTTTCTTTGCAGGGCGTGGGGAATGGGGGCAGTGGAGAGCAGCTAATGGGCAAGTCTGTTCCTGTACTCAGCATCAGCACCTCAGAGCAAATGCCTTTAAAACTGGGCTTTCTCAGTTCCTGCTGTTTTCAGCACAGGTCTTTAAATTTTTAAATGTGAAAGTAATCAACATTTAAAAGGTAATATATTTAATATACAGCTTTTATGAACTTAATAATTGAATGCATATCACTTTTTATCTCAGCATCGTAGATGAGGTTGGGATGACTGAAGTTGTCAAAAGAAGTAGCTTTTTTTTAATGCTCAGAGAGATATAATGGTAAAAATAATAGTTTGATATGACAATAATCATGGGATAATGTATTATTGGTGTTAATAGCTATCAACTTATTGAGGTAATATCACAGAAACTCACTGGACTATTTTTGGAAGTGAAAAAAGAAAGGATTATTTTTAGTTAGAAGAAAGAAAATGGAAAAGATGAAGTATGGTTGCCATCTGCTTTCATCGGGTTTCATCTCTCAGAAACTACTTACTCTGAACTCTGAGACCAGTATGTTGTAGATTCTCTTTGCAAATAAGTTATGTATCTGTTTTAAGTCATAAAAATCCTAAAAGTGATTTGGAAGCAAAATATCGAACTTCTGCTAAAATATGTGGTAAATATTTGAAACTTTATAAGCTTTTAATTAAAAATAACTTGGTTTGGTAGCCTTAATGACAAAAGGAAGAACTTAATATAGTCGTGATACTACCTCCTGTTCCCAACAATAATCCAGCTAAACACAATGTAATTACTTTCTAAATATTCTTTTGATCCCTTATTTTTTCTTCATGAGGAGATTTGTAGATACAAATATTTTCATATTAACTATTGACCCAAAGATAATTATAGCTTCGATGATGCAGGTCTTCTGAGTCACAGCTTATGGAGAATTTTTTTCCTTAGTCATCCCTCCTCTGTGGAACACAGTCCTTAGCTCTAAGCCTAATATTCAGGACCTGCCTTTGTCTGGCCTCAGCTTGTTTCTCCAGCTGCTTTCCCACCATTTTCCTTCATGAATTCTGCGTTCCAGCCTAAACACTTAGTGCTCTTTTCATCTTTTCGAGATTGCTTCTCTTGGCCTTTGCCTAGGCTGCCCCCCATCTGAATTCTTACACGGTCTTCAAGGCCCACCTGTAGCTGTGTCTTCTTTGATGCAATTCCTCCCTTCACATCTAGTAGCCCTACTACCACTTCCTGTGCTGGGGATTTCTAAACATTTTCTTTCTTTCTTTTTTTTTTGGCAATTTTTTTTTGGCCAGGGCCGGGTTTGAACCCGCCACCTCCAGTGTATGGGGCTGGCACCCTACTCCTTTCATCCACAGGCGCCGCCCTCTAAACATTTTCTTCCTTGAGGTAAGCCTAGTTTATGTACTTAGTTCTTCTGCCAGATATATCACCATTTGTCTCTGCAAACCTTATGTTATAAAATTATTAATGCTTATACATAGTAAATACTGATATGTAACTGATCAAATAATGAATTTAATTGAGCTCCATTAAATTTCAGTAAGGTACTAGAAGTTATTAAAAACAATTAACCAACTTGCCTTTCTCCTCCCTCCCTCTCTCCTTTCATCCCCCTTCCTCCGTCCTTCTTTCCTTCCTTCCTTCCTTCCTACCTTCCTTCCTTCCTTCCTTCCTTCCTTCCTTTTTGCAGACCTTGATTCTGTATCAGCAACCTAAGAATTTAATAAGCTGCTTGCAAATGTGACCTTGATTTTTATCTATTTTAGGTATTAAGAGTTAAATTAGACTTTATGCTAAGAACAAAGGGAACCATTGGAAGGTTTACAGGGAAAGTTTGGAGAATTGACAGAAGGAAGTTAGTGCAAGCTTGTTACATTTATCTTGGTGATGAATTATATTGTCTAAATTAGGGTCCTGGGAATAAGGATGTGAAAATTAGACAGATTAGAAAATGGTATTATAGGATTTAGTGTCTCATTAAATATGAGAGATAAGACGTTACAATGGCCTTCAGGTTTACTTGGACAGCTGAATGGGTGATATATCCTCCAGTAAAAGAAAATTCAGGAGAAAAGAGTTTAGCAGGGTGCTTGCTTTGGCAGCACATATACTAAAATTGGAATGATACAGAGAAGATTAGCATGGCCCCTGTGCAAGGATGACACGCAAATTCGTGAAGTATTTCAAATTTTTATTTAGAGAAAGTAAAAAAAAAAAAAAAGAATTTGGCAGGGGGAAGAAAATGTGAAGTTAAGTTTTGGACACACTTCATTTGAGTTGTCTGTGAAGATATTCAAATATCTAAATGTCTTCATGGCAGTTTGGTAGATGGAGTTATAGTTTGGAAGAAAAATCTAAGCTGGAGAGAGATTTTGAGGTCTTTTAAATTCAGTTGGAACATGGGACCATACTGGATATTTAACTAAAAGCAAACAAAAGGTCAGGTGCAGAGGCTCCCACCTGTAATGCCAGCACTCTGGGAGGCCGAGGCAGGTAGATTGCCTGAACTCACAGGTCCAAGACCAGCCTGAACAAGAGCAAGACCCCATATCTAAAAATAGCCAGGCATTGTGGAGGGTGCCTGCAGTCCCAGCTACTCAGGAGACTGAGACAAGAGAATTGCTTGAGCCCAAGAGTTGAAGGTTACTGTGAACCTCTACCCAGGGCGACAAAGTGACACTCTTTGTCAAAAAACAAATAAATAAATAAAAATAAAAGCTAACAAAATAAGAGTTTGAATTGTTTTGACTTAAGTAGCTAGCATACCTGAAATAGTGTACCAATGGAGGTCGGCTTTCTGCCTGCCACCACAATCACAGGACTGTCTCCAGCTGTCAAAGGCTTAGATGAATAAATGAACTCCATGCAATGGAATATGTAATTTAAATCTATTCAAGTTTCAGACTTCTAAACTTACTCTGTGAAACTAAATAATGAAAAACTACTGACCAAAAAACACATCTGAATTAAGTCTCTATGTGCATTTCACTCATATTCTTAACACATCCAGAAGTTTTAATAGCTGTTGGGAAGTTTCCAGTGTTATTACTAATAACACTGGATATTTTGGCAGGCACTAATTATATGTCAGGCATTGTACTGAGTATTTTAAAAAAATAATAACAGTCCCGCTCTGTCATCCTGGGTAGAGTACTAGGACATCAGGTTTGCAGATTAGGCTCACTTGGAGACATAGTATCAATTTTAACCAATAAAGTGGCATAAAAATAGGTGACTCAGAGGATGTCAGTCCCTACTGCACCTGTTCAGTTTTGTTGTGGGGGCTGGGAAATCAAGAATGTAGTGGATATATTCAGAGTACAGATGCATAATCGTAAAGTACAAAGACTATTCAGAGACTGGTCTCTTATGCTTTCATTAATTTTGGGACAATTTAGTCTCTTTTTTGCTTCTGTAATTTTGATAAAGTTGTTCACTGTAAATTATTTTATTTTTGTCTACACTGATTGCTATAGCAGAGCATTACTCACACTATTAACCACTACAGTTAATGTTGTTATATCCATATAATATTTAAAATAACAATGGACTCAGTACTTGTTTCAGATAAATGTAAATCACTAATATTCTGATATTCTATTTTAAAATGTGTTTCGTGTTGCTGAGGAACTGAATTGGATGAGGATATCAAATATTCAACTGCACATTTTAGTTATCTATATAAAATCACTACAGTCACAATATAATGATGCCAAATTTACATCCCTGTAAAATATTTTCATTTTGAATGGTACACAGCGATATATTATATTAGGTACTTAAGGCTACGTGTGTTGAAAGCTACACAGTATATGTTGTCTAGACTCATATTGATTTATTGAACTTTCATTTTCTCAACTGGTAATGTTCTCTCTCAACTCCAAATTGTCAATAATGTTATAGTCTCTGACCATATTCATCCCCCCTTTCCATCTCAACGTGGACATCACTTCCTCTGGTAATCTCCCCGTCTGTGCTCCCGGGGCACCATGAGCGTCGCCGTCAGGTACATACACGTTGTCACTGCCCACTGGACTGCAAATCCACCTGGTCAAACCTCACGTCTATTTTGTTCTCTTGCACACCTATCACAGAGAGTGATTCCAATATTATTTGTTGAAAGAAAGATTAAATGAATAAATAACCATTTGATAAGCACTGGGAAGGCAGCTGTAGCCTTATAGACTACACAAATGTATTTTCCATAATGATAACTTTATTTCAGTTTGTCTTAAAGAGAAACTTGTTTAAATAAAAATACGTGGTTGTCCCAATTATACAGGGAAATTCTGAGTCAAAAAGATGGCTGTATTAATTTCCTACTGATGCTGGATAAATTACCACAAATTTAGTGGTTTAAAGAAATATCAATTTATTATCCTTACACCTCTCTCATCAGGCTAAAGGTGTCAGCAGGACTGTGCTCCTTCCGGAGTTTCTAGGGGAGACTCTGTTTCCTTGCTTCTGGCTTCCAGGAGCTGCCTGCACTCCCTGCTCATGCCCCTTTCTTCAACTCCATAGCCAGTAGACCGGGATCTCTCGATATCTCTCTCTCATCCTCCCATCTCCCTCTTCACTTGTAAGGATCTTTATGATCACTTTGGACCCACCTGGACAATCCAGGATAACCTCCCTAGCTGAAGGTCAATTGATTAGCAACCTGAATTTCATCTGTAACACACATTTCCCTTGCCATGTAAGGTGATGTAGTAACAGGTTCTGAGAATTAGGACAGGGACATCTTGGTGGTTCGTTATTTCACCTACCTTAAGAGCTTAACATTTCCGTCACTCTGAATAAAGATGCTATCTTTTCTCAATATAAAAGAATAATGGCTTGGCACCTGTGGCTCAAGCGGCTAAGGCACCAGCCACATACACCTGAGCTGGCAGGTTCGAATCCAGCCAAGGCCCGCCAGACAACAATGATGGCTGCAACCAAAAAATAGACATGTGTTGTGGTGAGTGCCTGTAATCCCAGCTACTTGGGAGGTGGAGGCAAGAGAATTGTTTAAGCCCAAGAGTTTGAGGTTTCTGTGAGTTGTGATGCCACGGCACTCTTCCCAGGATGACATAGTGAGACTCTGTCTCAAAAAACAAACAAACAAAAAAACCCGAAAATTGTTAAAAATAATTACACTATTTAATTCTTATCAATCTTGTTAAGTCATACCATTTTATAGATGAAACTGAGGAAAAGAGATTTAAAATAACTTTCCACCACCCTAAGACATCACCTAACCCCAGTACGATTAGCCCACATCACAAAAGTCCCAAAGCTGCAGATGCTGGCATGGATGTGGAGAGAGGGGGACACTTTACATTGTTGGTAGAACTGCAAACTAACACAGCCTCGCTGGAAAGAAATATGGGGAATCCTCAAATTAGTGAGATCTCAAATTAGATCTCCCATTTAACCCCACAATCCCATTACTAGGCATCTACCCAGAAGAAAAAAAAAATCATTTTACCATAAGGACATTTGCACTAGATTGCTTATTGCAGCTCAACTTACAATCACTAGGACATGGAAGCAACCTAAATGCCCATCAACTCAGGAATGGATTACTAAGCTGTGGTATATGCACTTCACGAAATAGTATTCAGCCGCAAAAAGACGTTGGCTTTACATACCCTGGGGTGGAGTTAAAACACATTCTTCTTAGTAAAGTATCACAAGAATGGGAAAGTGAATATCCAATGTACTCAATACTAATATGAAGTCAGTAGACGACCCAATGCATGCCCAAATAGGAGAAAATCTCATTTCCATTCAAGTTGGGGGAAGGGGCTAGGTGTTCTCACTGAATGGGCAGGGGAACCGGTTGTGTACGGGTCAGAAGCACAAGGGGGACTCTACCTAAAAAAATCAAATATTTTGACCTGGTTGTTTGTACCCTCGCATTAACCTAAAATAAATTTACTTAAAATTAAAAAAAAGTTAAACACTAAAAACCCTGGCTAGAGCCCTTGGTCTCGGTTTAGCAGGAAGGCTCCGCAGAAGTGCCCTTAATACCCATCTTCACTGTTGCCTCGGACGTCTCTAAAGACTTGATTGGATGTCCCTCATTATAGATTTGTTTCCTCCCTTGTTATGAGTGACAGTGGATTTGGGATGGTACTTTCATATGATATAAACGCTCTGAATAGGCAAGTTAGAACGAGGAAAGTCCTACTTTTCTACCCGTTCTCCAATTTAGTCTTCATGCTTTTCTTTTCGTGTCTCCTCATACCCTTTTAGGGGGGTGCTGAATGATACTGCTTTTTATGAACCTCTCTAGAAAACATTAATTTAGTATAGGAGATGAATTATACACATATGAAGAAAAGTAATACAAAATGTAGTATTTCAACCCATGTGAATGGCAGACAAGCAGTAAGGTGAACTTATTAGCAATGACCAAACACTGGAAAGGAGGGAACAGCATGAACTGGCATTAAGACTTATTAGAATTAATTTTAGAGATTTTAGGATTTCTGACAAGGATTGGCATGAAGGAAAGGGAAAGAAATTTATGGTAAGGAAAATGATAATAAAAGAAATTCTGAAACAGGAATTAGAAAATTATATGCAGGGAAAAGAAAGCAGACATATTTGACTAGAGCAGAAACTACTTCCAAAAATAGATTAGAAGTTCCCTTAAAGCAGAGGGATCAGATAACTGGAATTCGTGAGTTGAAAGGAGCATTTTATTGTTACTCCAGGGGTTTCCTGGGAACTTTGTTTATTGTGTCCTAGAGAGATTATATGATATCTGAACAGCTTTTTTCTCAAATGAACTTTTGAAAGTAGGCCGTTTGTAAATTAGGACCTGCCCAGCAGGCCGTGTGGAGGGGGCAGGAGCTCCCCATCACGGGGAGACGGTTCCATTGAAAGCCGCTGCAGGTGCATGGTTATTTAAAGACAGACCACAGCACAGCTGCAATTCTCCTTATAAACATTTAGCCACAAGACGCCACCCTAAAAGTCGTATGTGGAAAGCTACTGGGAAAAAAGAGTTCAGTTTTTTGTTTGTATAATTTTTTGATTTTTAGAAAGAATTTGGGATGAGGACTCTTATCTTTTGAATTTTTAAGTTTAGTTTTTGCCTCCTGATATCCAAATATAAATTTTACATGTACTGTGATTGATGGAGATCGACTTTCGAAGATAATCTGCATGCAAGAAGCAAAGGGATAAAAAATGCCAATTAGAAGAGATTTCTCCATGTAGATGTGAAAAGACAAGCTCGTGGCGTCCACCATCTGCTCATGGTGGAAATAAGTGGAGGGAAGAGGCCTAAGGAGGCTCCACTGTAGAGTGACTAAGACCGATTCTGAAATTCAAAATAGATTCTAAACTTGGACGATTCAAACGGAAAGAAGTTCCCTCCCAGGGCACGTGGCGTCCCCTGCTGGGCGGCAGCGGCTCCTCCCCACCCCCACCGCGCCTGCGCAGACCGCCCCTCCCTCCGCCTGGGCCTCCCCCGGGCTGAGGTCTTTCCTGGGACAGCACTTGTTGGACTCAGCGGTAGGGGAAATGATGTATCCCCAGATGTCCATTCCTAATTACCAGAACCTGTGGAGATGTTACCCATTGCATTGCAAAAGGGATTTTGCAGATGTTATTAAGGGGATGGGCCTCAAAATAGATTACTCTGGATTATCTGGATGGGCCCATAGTGACCACACGAGCCTTTATAATCCGGATGTGCTCAGACACCGACTGCCCCAACCCTGCACTTCTCACGTTCTGTCACTGTCTCTGTTTAGTTCCTTCATAGCATTTGTCACATACTGTAAGTATTTTATTTAGTTCACTTTTATTTTTCTTACCTATCTTCTCTACCAGGGCATAATCTCTTGGGAGGCAAGCCAGGTTAGTCATAGTATTCGCTGCATCTTAGCACCAACGCCAAGCACTTCAGACACATGTTAGGTCTGCCCACGCACATTTGTAGAAAAATAGTTTTTGATGATAATAATGGGTAAGAAAGATTTTTGTGGCAAACTGATGTATCAATATGGTTGGAATATTATACAACTGCTCCAAGGGTTAATGTGTTTTATATCAATTTTTGGAAATTGGTACACAGAATATACAAGTGACAAAAAAAAAAACAAAAAAAACCGCAAAATAGTTTGCACAAAAGTACAATTGTGTAAAATGAATTTATGTATGCTTTTGAAGATTTCAAATTCATTTTGGAAATAAAGTTTAGTATTGATAATAATGAACTTAATAGTAAGCATTTGCTTCATCTATATAATATGCAAAACATGGGCCATTGTTTAATTCTTAATCTACAGATCCAGATTAAGATTCTGAAAAGGAAGAGATAGGCATTTGTGGTTTGGGGTGATAATTGATCTTTCTTTTTTGATAGCAACTTAATTGTTTTTAATTATTGCAAATATACAAGCTTGAAAGGATCTCAAAGACCCAGTTTAATAAATAAAACATTGCAGATACAGTTGCAGTTGCTTTTGGATAAGTTACATTTGCTCTTGTGAATCTGGATGGAGAGTGCTCTCCCCAAGTGTTGGGAAGTTCACACCCCAGTCAGGATCTGGGTGGGAGTCAGCTCAGTTCTGTCATGGTAAAACTCCCTCCTTATCCTTTGTCAGTCAGGATCTGGGTGGGGGGTCAGCTCAGTTCTGTCATGGTAAAACTCCCTCCTTATCCTTTGTCAGTAACTTCCTCAAGACTGATTTATGGAACCCTGGGTATTCTGTGACTCATAGCTTAACATTAAACTAATAACAGTTATATATTCATTATATGTGACAAATTTTCCTTTCTGAATGCACTGTCTAGTTTAACTTCTCTTGGAGACTGTTTTTGCTGTTGTCTTCTCTTGCCAGAAGATTTTCCTTCCAGTGGCTTCTCTCCCTGTGTTTTTCTGGATTGATTCAAAAGTTACTTTCGCATGACCTGGTGTCTCAGAGATACAGATGGCAGAGGCACGGGAGAGATGGATAGGACACAAAGCCCTGTTTCTGGTGAACCCCCATTTGTAGTTCCTATGTACCTGCGCGTTTTTATTTAAGTAGAGTAGGGGGGTTTAGTTAGTGTTTTTGGTACATGGATGGATTGTGTATTGCTGAGTCAGGGCTTTCGTGTGCCCATCACCAGGACACTACACCTGATGGTGATGCTGTTAGCCCTCACCTTAGTTCTTAGCCTGTCTTAGTTTCCAATGTCCATTTGGCCACTTTATGACCTTACATGGCCCTTTAGCTCCCACTTGCAAGTAAAAACCCATGGTGTTCGTTTTCCATCCCTGAGACTCTCCCTTTAGAATAATGGTTTCCAAGTCCATCTGATGACCTTTTAACTTATTTTAGAAGCTGTGTTTTGGGAAGCGAGATCTCTCATATCCATTCCTCCACCTAACCCTTCTATCAGCCTTGCAGCATGTCCTTAGGTTTGGGGCTTCTGAGGTTGTTACATGTACCCATTTGTAAAAACAGACACAGAACTCCTCTGTAACACCCTTTGTAAATTCATCAGATATGAAATAATTATCTCCAGTATACATTTTACAGGCTCCCTCTGAAATAGGCAGACTTTGAGGTCTGTTCATGAGAGTGGGGAGACAGTGAAAGAAGATGATTTTTAAGGGCTGCAGGAATGATGATTTTCCTTCATTTAACTTATTTCTTATAATAATTCTAGAGGTGCTGTCAGATATTAAGAGCATCACACAAAAATACATTTCTCCTTTTCTTGCATTTCTAGTGATGCTAAGAAGTTATGTATAACATCTAAAAGACTTTAGATGGCTTTTAATTCACAGACATTTAATTCAGGGTTTGGTGTGGGCTTCATGTTTCCCCCTGATTTTTGGAGCTGATTGGGCAACATTATTCATTAAGGAAACTTGTTCTTCATATAAAGATCAAGGATGAGGGGGAAATAGGAATTATTGCAGTAAATGTAGAATTTAATCCATTAAAGGGAAAATCAAGAGATTTCAGCTACATTTTAGATTTAAAGCCAAGAAGGGTATTAAAAATTATCATCATCCCTTTTAAGTGTTTTAGTGGCAAGATGCCAGGCTGCTGTGAAGGATCCTTTTATGCAAGGGCAGACTCTCAAGGAGAGAAATAAGAGGATTTATTAGAGATGGAGGCTAAAGTAGAGACTAGCCTGTATGGTGAGTTTTCATGTCACCTCTGGATGGAATACAGAGTTTCAGTCTGTGTGGCAGTCTGGATATGTGAGTGACTGAAGTGAGCTATGACACCCAAAATGTTATTATCAGCACCGGGGCATCAGAAGAGACAGGACTTTAGGGGCGTGCTGTGGAAGCCAACCCAAGCACTACCCCGCTGAACACTTTGGTGGATGCCTTTGGTAAGGATCTGATGGCATCTCTGTCACGTCTCTGTCATGCCTGTGAGGCTGAGAGACAGAAATAGTGTGCTAAACTTAATCTGGATTAAATAAGACTCTAACATCTGGTAATGTTGGTCTGAGGTTAGAGAAATAAGAGGGACCAAGGCTAAAACTCATACCCAAATCTTCACTGTTTATGTAATAAATGGAGGGAAATCATTACTTTATGAAAACATTATTTTAAAATTAGATTTTAAAGTTAATTGTACATTTCTCTGGGAGACAGAGGCAGGTGGATTGCTTGAGCTCAAGAGTTTGAGATAAGCTTAAACAAGAGCAAGACCCCATGTCTAACAAATAGAAAAAGTAGGCAGGCATTATGGCAGGCACCTGTAGTCCTAGCTACTCAGGACACTTAGGCAGGAGGATTGCTTGAGTCCAGGAATTTGAGGTTGCTGTGAGCTATGATGATGCCACAGCACTCTAGCTTGGGGGACAGAAAGGGACTCTGCCTCAAAATGAACAAACAAACAAAAAAAATGTGTATTTATGTGGTGCCTGTGGTTCAGTGAGTAGGGTACCTGCCCCATATACTTAGGGTGGCAGGTTCGAACCCAGCCCTGGCCAAACTGAAACAAAAAAATAGCTGGGCATTGTGGCAGGTGAGCCTGTAGTCTCAGCTACTCGGGAGGCTGAGGCTAGAGAATCATCTAAGCCCAAGAGCTGGTGGTTGCTGTGAGCTGTAATGCCACAGTTCTCTACCAAGGGTGACAAAGTGAGACTCTGTCTCTAAAAAAAAAGTGCATTTAATTAAGCCAATATTGTAACATAGCTGCCAAAAAGCTACACTATCATTTTATTAATAAATAGTGCCTGCAGCTCAGCGGGTAGGGCACAAGCCACGTACACCAGACCTGGTGGGTTTGAACCCAGCCTAGGCCTGCCAAACAACAATGACAACTACAACAACAAAATAGCCAGGAATTGTGGCGGGCACCTGTAGTCCCAGCTACTTGGGAAGCTGAGGCAAGAGAATCACTTAAGCCCAAGAGTTTGAGGTTGCTGTGAGCTGTGACTCCATAGCACTCTACCGAGGGTGACATAATGAGACTGTGTCTCAAAAAATAAATAAATAAAAAAATAAATAAATGAATAAATAGATAGAATTTATTGAAAAATGTTACTTTTGCTGTGTTTAGTACAGGTCAGATAACATTTGACTACTGTATACATGTCTGGATGCTGAGCTGTAGAAGGGACGTTGACAATATGGAGCCTGTCCCCAAGAGAGATGAGTACTGTTAGAGGCCCTACATCTGGAGGCGGATTTCACTCCTTGTGGAAATGTTCTCCGAGTGCCCTTCACCAACCAATGCATTGCAGGCAATCCTGAAACAGAAGTGGCAGTGAGACTATTCTGTTCTCACAGAGATTTTTTGAGGAGAAAACATACTAAATAAACTAAGAATTTCAAACAATGGTAAGTACTAAAAAGGAAATAGAATAGGGTGATACAACAGTGATTGGTGATTGCTGTCTACATACTGGAGATGGAAGTGGTGATGTAAAGCCAGCAGGTCGTGAGGGTGGGTTGGGTGTGGGAGAGAGGACTTGAGGCAGAAAGAGACTGGTGTGGAAGTGTGAGGGTGGACTGTCCTCAAGAGCACTGTTTGCCTGGTTAAGTGTTAGGTGCCCCTTAGATAGCCAAGGGAGGTGTCAGAGAGAACAGAGCTCAGTGGGCCAGAGTCCCATGCCTGAGAGGCCTCTGCACGTCTGTGCTCCCAAGGCACAGATGAGACCCAGGTAATTACGGGTACGGCGAAGGAAAGAGAGGGCTGAAGGTTAAGCCTTGATGACCTCAGTATTCAGAGGAAAACTCAGCAAGAGACCCAGAAGCTGCTCGTGGGACAGGAGAGCCTGTGTCTTGTCATGATTTGAATACCCGAAAATGTGATAGGCCACGTCTGGGGAGTGAGGCATTCAGCTGCCTCAGATGGTTTTCAAAGAAATGCTGAGCTCAGACTGTCTGTGGTCTGGGAAACTGAAACATGTGGGTGGGGGCCATGCAGGTGCGACTGAACCGCCTGTAACGTCTCATCCAACTGATCTATCACAGAACCTCTTATCACACGGACCTTAAATATGAGCGTAGACAAGTGAGCCTTTCTTTGATTAAGAATTTAGGACATGCGGCAAAGCTCTCCACCACTTACCTCACACATGAAGGGTCTAGTGTCCACAGTTGACATTTTCTAGTGGGAAGAACATAAACTGGAAAAGAGACCCGTTGTATGCAGATACAGTCGGTTAATGCAAAAGAACACAACTCGTCTTAAGCACAGAGTTATAAACATAGAAAGCTCAGCTACCCTGCTTTCAATGTAAGCCTATTTGTTTCAAAAAAATTATCTTTCTCAGCCTTTGATATCCTTTGGCTGCCCAGGATGCCCATCTGTGGGCACTCCACATGATTCTGGGCAGATCAGTCCAGGAGCCTGGAAGGCAAAACACTGGTCTAGACCCAATTCTGCAGCTTAGGTAACTCTTTTCCAGTGACAAAAGGGTCACTTATTTTTATTAAAATAATTTATTTTAGATATGTAGTTTACATAGTAGAAATAGAAAACTGCAATATTAAATGAAGAAAACACCAGATATAGAGCTTTTCCTTAGGTGAGTAATTATGAATTAAATTTTTGTTTTTATAGAGGAAAAAAAAGCTTTTGGGGAAGTTTTAGTTCATTCCCAGTGATTTATCCAACTTGCTTTGCAGTCTAACCTTGAGTTTGTTTTCAAGAAAATAGTGACTTAAGAAAGGTAACCAATGAACTTTTAATTATTATTTTTTTTTTTTTTAGGAATAGAACAAATCAGTTATTCAGAAACTTTAGTTAGGGGTGAGGAGCCCTTACCAAAAACTGAAATAATATGCTTTCAGATCTGTTTATTTTTCTGATTCCACTGTGTATTCTTGAGCTCAGGTAGTTTCCACGTTCTGTTGACAGCAGAAGTTAAGAGGAGAATCATCTTTGATGGCACAGAAATAGCACTTGCTCCAGTGTCCAGCACCGCGTTCTTGCTGGGCCTCCAGGACACACTCTTTGAAGGAGGACGGTTGCGTGAGGCCTCTGACTTGTCTTCCATTGTGCCGTTTCCTACCTTTAGTTATGAAATCTGCTTGCCTATTTATGGCCCTGAAGAATTCTTTATTATCTCTTCAAATTTTAGGAATCTCTTTAAAAATTAAAGCTGAGAACCAACAATACCACAGATTTGCTTCTGTTAGTTATACATGTAACCAACATATTCCTGGAACCAATTCTGCCTAAGAGACAGGGAATTCCAGCGTGTTGGGGTGGGCTAGAGGGGTGCTCTGTTCAAAAGGTCAGGTGTTTTCTTAAATTTGACACTAATGAAATGAAAAAAATTTACGCAAAATACTGCATTGATTCAGTTTTCTGTTGAGGGATCTCTAATAAAGATCTCACAGGTTTACAATTCTGTCTGAAAAGGTGCTACTGGATGGGCAAACACAAAGTTCACCTTTAGAGCTGTCAAATTAAAGCGTGGAGGCAAGTGATCCATCTGGCATCCACTGATTTCTAACTCCAGTCCCCTACCTGAGCTTATAACATACCTGAAGTAATTAGAACATATACATATGTATTTAAATCTGGTAACTTGGTTAACTAAGCACTAGTAGAAAAAAATTGACATCAGATGTAATTGGGACTTTGAAGGGCTTCTATTTCTTCCTTTTTCTTCCTTCTTCCTCCCTTCCCTAATTTATTGTTCCAGGCACAGCAAATGCCAGGTATTTGATTTGAAAACTAATAATACACCTAGGTAATAAAATTGAGAACCTCTGTACAGATTCTTAATTGACCCCTGCCTTGTGGTTTACACATCTATAGCATAGGTGCCAAATTTAAAAATTACATCAAACCGCAGCGTTTTGGAGATTATTTGGAAGGAAATACTTAAATGTGAATCACACATTTCTTTCCAGCACAGGGTATGAACTTCACCCCAACCGCAGTTGTGATTGTTTTTAGTCTGTTAGCTGCCTGGAGTGTTATTTTGGGAAAGCAGAAGCAACATCATTTGCACACTCCTTAGAGATCACACACCTTAACCCAGACCCTTTTCCTCCAGTTTTTCAAAAAAGGTCAAGATGAAGAACCATTTACTTGCCTGGGGACTCCTGGCCATTTTTGTGAAGGGCGTTCTTGTGACAGGTATGTGGCATTTAGAAAATGAATCCAGAGTAAAGGAAAAATACAGCACAGCTCAGGTTCTCAAAGCCTGTTATCTGGCAGTGTTCTTTACACAGACCGGACTCAGGGCAACTCTCTTTATTCTTTTTATCCTTCTGTTAGTTGTGTTTCTCTCCAGTGGGAGAGTAAGAAAGTCGGTGTTTGTGGATAACTATGGATAGTTCTACTTATATGAATGCCTGTAGTAAGTTTTGAAAATCACTAATTCTTCCCACGAGTCTCTTAAATTAATATTCGGGAAAGTTAAGTATAACTACTGTAAGTACAATATATAATGCACTGGGATTTTATTTCTCTAGAGAGACTGGACTTAGTTTTAACAACTTTCCTGGATCACAGGATTTATTATGAGTCTTTAACGATATATATTTTTTATTGTTTGGGATTCATTGAGGGTACAAAGAATTAGGTTGCACTGATTCTTTAATAATATTTAATATTATATAGGTTGCTTATAAACTGATAGCTAACCATCCGTTATTTTCTTTATTGATCTTTCCAACAAGTGTAGAAAATGGAATACACTTTATTTATTTATTTATTTTATTTTTTTTTTTGTAGTTTTTGGTTGGGGCCAGTTTTGAACCTGCCACCTCCAGTATATGAGACTGGTGTCTTACTCTCTGAGCCATAGGCACCACCTGAATACACTTTAAACATACATGTCTAGTATTAAATGATTTTCATCTAGAAGGACACATGAAGACTGTGGCTGGATTAATTGTTTCTAACGCTTAATGAACCTTGGTTCCTATTTCAAGGCACGAGGCAGGTGGATTGCTTGAGCTCAGGAGTTCAAGACCAGACTAAGCAAGACCATTGTGGCCGTGTCTGGTTGTGCATTAAGTCCAGTTTCTTATTATTTGTTTGAACTGAATTAAATTAAATTGAACAAATATTCACTGAGTACCTCCTGCATCTCAGGTGCTCTTAGAATAAAATAAGGCACAATTCTTACTGACAGGTTTGTTAGGAAAAGTGCTGCCTGTCAGTGAGAAAAAAAGAATCTAAGTCTTGATGAACTGAGTATATCTGGTAGGTATATTAGGCTGCCTATTTTTTTTTTTTTTTTTTTTTTTTTACATATTAACAGTAATGATAGCCTCAGGTTTCTGGAAAGGAAATAAATTTATATGCTCTGGTAAAATATAGACATTTTCTTTTTAAGACTTGGCCAAGTAAATCTCTATTTTTTGTCTGGCATTATGAGTTCATTTATATTTCACTGAGAAAAAAATTTAAGAACCATAGATACAGAAGTAAAGAAGGGGACACCAAGGTGGCACCTGTGGCTCAAAGGAGTAGGGTGCTGGCCCCATATGCCAGAGGTGGTAGGTTCAAACCCAGCCCTGGCCAAAAACTGCAAAAAAAAAAAAAGACGCAGACACCATTTAAGTCATTTTACTCTTTTCACAACGTTAACAGGAGTTATATCATTATCTTGAATTGAGCCCACCGGGCTTCTTCTCTGATATCATATGCACTGTGTCAGAAGATTTACTAAGCACTAATGAATCCCAGCATGATGATGCATTGTAAGGTGCTTCACACAGTTCTGAGTACAATAACAACAGTCTAAACACCACTTTGTAATGGCTGCACCATTAAGACTGAAATACCGCGGTCAGGGAATCATCTCGGGAGTAGTTAGACTTCCAGTTACAATTATATCTATTCTCATCATTTGACTTTTATAACTTGAATTTGTGTGCTAAATCTTTGTGTTTTTTT
Source organism: Loris lydekkerianus (assembly GCA_963574355.1). Taxonomy (NCBI): domain Eukaryota; kingdom Metazoa; phylum Chordata; class Mammalia; order Primates; family Lorisidae; genus Loris; species Loris lydekkerianus. The sequence goes on from CAUYPK010135415.1 coordinate 37,736, forward strand.
TTTAACTGAGGCTTTATAGGAGGAATTCTAAAAGGTCACAGCTGGGCTGGGTGCACTGACTCATGCCTATAACCCCAGCACTTGGGAGGGCGAGGCAGGTGGACTGCCTGAGCTCACAGGTTTGAGACCAGCCTGAGCCAGAGTGAGACCTCGCCTCTAAAAATAGCCGCGCATTGTGTCGGGTGCCTGTAGTCCCAGCTACTCAGGAGGCTGAGGCAAGAGAATCGCTTGAGCCCACGAGTTTGAGGTTGCTGTGAGCTGTGACGCCATGGCAGTGAGACTCTATCTCAAAAATAAATAAATAATAAATAAATAAAAGGTCACAGCTAAAATTATAGGGATAAAAAAGATATTTTATATTATTTTAATTAGCACTATTAAGTAGAACTATTATTGACTCTTTAAAACCTGTTACCTGATCCAAGTCCATATAATAATAAATTTTCAGTTTGTTTGTGACATTAACCAGGCCCTTGTGTCTAACATTCAGATTAGACCATGAATGTTGACAAAGTTAAGGTTTTAATGGTCATCAGTGTATTAATTTATTCATTTTTTATGTATACAGGAATATTATATTCAATTGAGCTCTTACACCACAATATTTAAAAAATTGCTTTTGCAAATCATAGCACTTTACATTGCTATATACTCTGCCTTTAAAAATAATTCCTATGAGAATTACTAATGACTGTAGCCCCTATTATTTTATTTGATTGAATCATTCATTGTGCCATGATAGTCTGGTTATTATTACGGACATGAATGTGACTAGTTTAGGAAAGTTGTGGTGTAGAATATTTAAGTCTCACAAAATAAGGTTATCTTGGGGGACGACATGGCTGTTCTTAACTCTAACACAATTTATGCCCATAAAAATTTGTTTAGGTACAAATGCAAGTTCAGGAAGATGTGACATTTCAGTTGGGCTGACACAGGCTAATGCTATTTTTTTTTGTACAGTTTTCGGTTAATTGCTTTGGTCTGGAAGAAATCTGGTCTAGATTTCTGTTCTCTCTCACTTTGGCGTTTGGCCCTGATTTTTACAAGGCTGCATGATTAAGAGAGTTGCCCCTCTATCAGAAGAATTAGATGGAAATCAGCCTTCTTTCACCCTAGGTTTCCATATGACTGAAGGAAAAAAGAGAAAATTCCTTCTGGAGTACCTTTGGATTTCCATCACTATGATGAGATTCCACTCAGGGAACAAATGGAGAATGTTGGGACAGACAAATAACAAACGTTTATTTTTCCTGGAGGCAAGAAAGATAAATTAACTAATACAACCTAAGTAAATTCACTTTTGATTTTCTTTCTTCTTCATATTTTCTTTTTCAAGCCCAAGATGAAGATGAAAGGATTGTACTTGCTGACAACAAATGTAAGTGTGTCCGGGTAACATCCAGGATCATCAGGAATAGCGACGATCCTAACGAGGACATTGTGGAAAGACACATCCGAATCATGTAGGTGGCTCTCCACAGATCCCATTCTCCTGTAGAGAGCAGGACGTCTTCCCATAGTAAGGAGTCATGGAGGGGGCTCTCCACAGATCCCATTCTCCTGTAGAGAGCAGGATGTCTTCCCATAGTAAGGAGTCATGGAGAGGGCTCTCCACATATCCGTTCTCCTGTTGAGAGCAGGACGTCCTCCCATAGTAAGGAGTCATGGAGGGGGCTCTCCACACATCTGTTCTCCTGTTGAGAGCAGGACGTCTTCCTATAGTAAGGAGTCATGGAGGTGGTTCTCCACACATCCGTTCTCCTGTTGAGAGCAGGACGTCTTCCTATAGTAAGGAGTCATGAAGGGGACTCTTCACACCTCCGGTTCTCCTGTTGAGAGCAGGACGTCCTCCCATAGTAAGGAGTCATGGAGGTGGGACGTCCTCCCATAGTAAGGAGTCATGGAGGTGGTTTTCCACACCCGTTCTCCTGTTGAGAACAGGACATCTTCCTATAGTAAGGAGTCATGAAGGGGACTCTCCACACCTGCCGTTCTCCTGTTGTGAGCAGGATGTCTTCCTATAGTAAGGAGTCATGGAGGGGACTCTCCACACCTCCCGTTCTCCTGTTGTGAGCAGGACGTCTTCCCATTGTAAGCATTGTCTGAATATAATATATACGTCTTTCCCCCCCCCCCCTTTGATGTGGCATCTGACATGAGGTTTAATCTTGCTAATGAGCTGGAGGCAATTTTGTAGAAGTTGGGGGTAGAAACAAAGGGTTCCAGGCATTCTGAAGCCCGTTGGTTAGACCAACACACCCTGTTTATATGGAGCTATTTCAATATGAGTCAGAACTTTCAGTTGCCTCTGATCATTTTCAGCTGAAACTTCAGAGATTAGTGCAGCCTTATTTTGTACCACGTACAGACTGCTGAGTATCTTTATAGTACTCAGTGTTTGCATGAAGTTTGGGCAGACTGAGCGGAGTGACTAATTTGATTTTATCTTCACTTGTAGATTGGACTCAGATAAGCGTTTCATTTCAAATGTGATCCAGCATTACCTGCTGTTAGCTCCCATTCAACACCAAGAATGATAACACTGGGAAATAAGATTCCTTGTATCAATCAGGAATAAGTTTTCCTTTTGAGCCATTCATACCTTAATAGTTTTCACCCAGTCAAGTACCTTTTATAGAGAGAGCACATAGCAGTTGATCCCACTTATATGTTTAAGAATTTTGTTTTAAGTTTTGTCTGAGTCCCTGATAACTGTCTTCTCTAATATACAAATCACTTGTCCACTCTAAACTTCAACTTTCTTATCATTAAATAAGGGAAAACTCATGCCTACCTCATAGGGTTAGCATAAAAATAAATGGAGAATATCTTTTCCTTTTAGAACTTGTATATTTCCTGGTGAATATTAGAAAACATTTGCTATTATCTATTCACTTAATCTCTGTGCCAGTTCCCATCGCCACTAACCTGCTCAGACCCTTTTGATAGTTTCTCCAACACTTTTCTCGGGTACATGACACACGCTGTAGCCTAACCTACAAAGTGTGGCGTGACCTTCAAGATCATCCATCGCCACTTTTCTTTTATTTTTATTTAGACATCTGGAAATACCATAGTGTCTTTGATTCCTCAGGTTTACAGAGCTTCCTCCCTCTTCCTTTTACACCTGCTAGTTCCTCTGTCTGAAGAACTCTCTCTGACCTCTTGCAGCCTCGTTAGCTCCACCTTGATTGGCCTGTTTTAGTTTGCTCATCATGTCCTCCAGCAGGTTTCTCTGACCGCTCAGATCCTGCCCACTGGTCCCTGTCAGGGGTTGAACACTGACTGGAGAAACAGGGGGTTGAGGAGGCGCCTCCATGACATCAGCACAGAACCGTGCTGAAGAATAGGTGTTTAAATCTCCAGCAGGAGATTTTTTTAGTGCCCCCCAGATTCTCTGATCCACTTTTTCTTTTATGGGATGATTCTTGCATTCTACTGTTCACTGAGATCAGATGATTCCCTGACTTCACACCACTCTGCCTGCTGTATATTGGTCTTTGTTGTTTTTGTTTCTGAAGCCGTATAACCATCGCTGTGTCACTGTGGCATTCTCAATGCCAGCACTTACTAAAATGATGTGACTCTGGGCAATTTGCTTAACTAAATTAAGCCTGCTTCCTAAACTTTAAAAAAGGGATAATTATAAATCTCTTTAGATGGAACTCCTACATGAAAAAATGTCCAGACAAGAAAAGCCTAATTTCTACTGCTTCAATTTTCTAGATAATTAAGTCAAATAATTTGTTTATGTATACATTGAGCAAGTAACTCAAAAGGTTAATGCGAAACATGCTCTCTATGTACATAGGAATGTATGCCACAAATAATGTGTGTTCATTTGTTAATAATGAAAAATACTGTAGCATGCTAGGATTGTTTAAATGTACTTTGTATAATAAAAGGGCTAACTATGTGTGCATAAATATATACACATACTTTATAGGGCTGTGAGGATTAAATATAATAATTTATAGAAGATCAGAGTTTGGTGCACAATACAGCCTCAAAAGTGTTTCTTCCCTTGTCTTTCTTATTATTTGAAGCCCTTTCTGATATTACTAGAATGTTTACCATGTAATAGTAGTAAAGAAAAGATACATTCATTTGTTCATTCAACTAATATTTACTTAGTGAATGCCTCATGTGGAGGGTTGGTGCTAGGGACACGACCATTTGTATAAAACAGTCCAGGCCAGCAAAGAATTAACAGTCTAATAAGGACTCAGAGCATTACAAAGGTTATTACAATACTGTGTTGTAAACTCTGATGGGGCAGTTAGGAAAGACCCCCCAGTGCAGTCTCCAGAGAGAAGCAGGGTGACAGTGGGGGGCAAGAGAGGGCATTTGGAGCAGGTGAGGGAAGGATGAAGGCTGGTGGCAGAAGCTGGTAAATATGTGTGGGGAGTAAAGGGGTTAACAGGTGGGCAGGTCATCCCAGGAAAAGGGAGCTGGTATGGTGAGGACAGCCTGACATCTGCTGTGCTCAGCCCTGCACCAGTGAGTACCAGTGAGTATCAGGGCCTGTCAGAGATGCCTGCCCTTGCTTTTGTTAGACCTGGAGACAGAACACCAGGCAAGTCTGTGGGGCTGTCTGTGAATGGTTTCGGGATGGGGGGCAGCCTAGTGGGGTGGAGGCTGGACAGGCAGGGGCATGTTAGAGGTGCCTGCTATGCTATCTTGAGAATACCCCATTGTGGCCATTGGCAGGGAGAACTGTTGGTTTTAAACAGAGAAGGAAAATTAGGACTTGCATTGTAGCAAGGCCACTTTGTCAATAATGTATATGATACATTGGAGGGTCAAGACAAAAGAAAGGTATTACTATGATTTGGGAAAGGAAGATGGTGCTGAATTAGGGCAGTGGTAATGCCAAGAGAGGCAGGTGGGTGACTTCATGCATGTGAACAGTGAGAATCAGCTGGACTGTGAGGGAGCAGTTAGACAGAGGCCAAACTGGAGGGGGACTCAGTGGTGAGCTCCAGGCTTGTGGCTTGGCTGGTATTGGTACATACTGAGTTAGGAAACATGAGTTTTTCTTTGTTTCTTTTGGTAGAGAAAGGTGTAGATGAGGGGGAATGAAGACATGGATGGAAAAACTTAAAAGTTAATGAAATCACCTGAATTAGTGCTCAATCATCTAACTTTTCATGAAACATCACCATGAAAAAGGCCCAGCTCTTGCTACTTAGTTGTTGTGTGAACTTGGTGAGGTCACTGGCCTCTCTAATTTATTGTTTCCTCATTTCTAAAATATGGATAGTAACATCTGTCTGTTCCTGTCCCAAATATTGAGTATATTCCACAGCCGCCTTCTAGCAAGGCACTGGGAGCACCTCAATGTTCTTGCCTGGAGGAATTTATGCAGCCAAGGTTAGCAGCCACTCTGACAAGCAGTTATGACACAGCATTTGTTGTTTAATAGATGTGTCTGAGTTTTAATAAGACTGCAGAGAAAAAAGTATTGAGGATGGGGATAGAATCAAGGTGGTCATCACAGATTTTAAAGGAAAAGCAAGTCAGCACAGACAAGTCGACAGAGTTGCTGTGAGGTCTATTTTGAATGGGAAGTATTTAAAACATAGCAATGTACTGTAAAAATCTGAGTAAGGGCATTGATTTAGAGAGTGTGTGCAGACTGTTCTAGCAGTATGCCTGTTTCCTCATTTCACTTTGTGTTCTCTTTTCTTTCAGTGTTCCTCTGAACAACAGGGAGAATATCTCCGATCCCACCTCACCCCTGAGAACCAGATTTGTGTACCATTTGTCTGACGTGTAAGAGATTTTTCCTCATACTAATGTAGATGTGAAAGTTAATAACCTTTAATTAAATTTGTTAGTAAGAAGGTTTTGGAAAAGATGTTGGGGGTATAAACATCTACACATAGTATCTGAACCTTTGAATACATTAATTCCTAAGTTAATTTATTAGGCATTACAAATTTGTAAAACTTTGTCCTAGATAAAAATCAGCTAGAAGTTTATTTGAAATAAATTATTGTCATTCATAGAAGAGCCAATTTAATTTCATCTAATAAACATGTGGGTGTCCCCACTTAAAGGTTTTTTACCTTCTTGTCACTAAAATAACTTGTTTAAAGAAGTATGCAGTTGGGAATAAACCTACCACAGTGGGAGTTGCTGTGTGGTGTACCCGAAGCAGTCATATCATATCATTAATTATGTTGCTTACTTTCAATTAGTTTCCATATAGTAAAGGTTGAAAATCTCAAACCGTTCTGTACTGCAGAGCTGCCTAAGGCGGCTTCCTTAGCCCCGCGTCGGGTCAGGGCAGTGGCAACTGCGGTACCTGACTTGAGAGTGAAGTCCAGGCACTCAGATTCCTGGACAGCATTTGATGGGGATTCTCTAATATGTACATTTGTTTTTCAGCTGCAAAAAATGTGATCCTACAGAAGTGGAGCTGGAAAACCAGATAGTTACTGCCACCCAGAGCAATCTCTGCGAAGAAGCCAGCGAGGCAGACACCTGCTACACGTACGACAGGAACAAGTGCTATACGGCCGCGCTTCCGCTCACGTACGGCGGCGTGACCCGGATGGTGCAGACGGCCCTGACCCCCGACTCCTGCTACGCGGACTGACCGGGTCCGGCCGGCCGCGCGGCTCCCTCACCCTCGCTCTCCATTTCCATCCAGAAATTAACATATTTACTACCAATGAATTTGAAGCCAGGATCTTTTGGGGTGATGTAAAACTAACTTTCTCCCCCAATTTAAATAGTAACACCGTTATCTTTATTAGGCAACTGCTTGTCAGCTGCGCATGTTCACAAACGAGGGTTACAACCTGTCAGTTATCACGGTTCCCCCCCCCCCCCCATGCTCCCTTTAGAACACAGTCCAAGCATCAAACAGACAAACACAGAATGGAAGAGATTAAAACTCAAAGAATAAAAGTCAGGAGGCATAATAAAACGTTACTTTTTTATTTTGGAGAGCCAGAGCTTTTGCATTTTCTGTACTATTCTCTTTTTAAAATGTTTCACTGTGTAGAGCAAACATACATGTAAGGATATTTCAATTATATGTACTCATTGGAAAAATAATGAAAACGGGTTTTGGAACTATTTAGAAAAATACTTTAAAATTAAATCTCAAATATACATGAAACCATTTAGCTGAATAATTAAATAACTAAAAATCATAGTTTAACATAGCACAGACATGGAAGCAGAGGACACAGATTTTTCCTTTTGTTGGTAATCAGGGTACTGTAAGAAATTCCCATTGGAAACCATCTATGTTGTAACTGAATCTAATGAAATATGTACCCTAAAATATGTATTCTCTAGCACAGTTTGAACAATTAAATAGATTCCTAAGCATATACCTGTGTGAAATAATTCTTTGGGAAAGAATTTGCTCATGTTAACTTTCTTGTAAGTTAAATATAACTTGTTATTGAACAATTTGTAAGTATGATGTAATGATGCATTATTCACTGAATTCATACATGTACATATTTCAGGTGACTTTGCCATTTTACACCTAAATTTGATAAAAGGGCAAAATTTCTCCCGATAAAGACAGTATCATGTCACCCAAAACTTCTTTATGGCAGGAAGCCTAAATATCTCTAAAGGTGCCGTGGGAAGTAAATGCTGACTCTGGATTTAAAATAGAGGGAAGATGATTAGTAGAAGTTGGTTTCTTGAAAAGGCATTTTTCTGTTTCCTTTAAAAAAAAACAAAACATTTCAATCGTCATTTTCAGTAACTTCCAGGGATTATTCAGGGCTTCTTTAGGAATATGGGAGGACACTTGGGCCCCTCCGTGGGAACCATAGTTTTGATGTAGTAGACGATTCGTTCTTGACTGATGGTCAACCTAGGCAGCAGTTCTCAACCTGAGGGTCGTGACCCACAGGAACTGTATCAAAGGGCTGTGGCATTAGGAAGGTTAAGAACCACTGCCCTAGAACCTGGTTTTAGTCAACCCCTTGGCATTCATGAATAAGGCACACGGACAGGACTGTTCTGTGGCGATCAAGTTATTGTGAATCCTCATCCCCATCATTGCTCAGTCCCTAGAACTCTGCTTAATTGTCATCTTGTCTATGAGGCCTGCCCTACTTTTAAAGATCTTCAAAACCTATTTTTTTATTGAATTTTTTTTTTTTTTTTTTTACACAGAGTCTCACTTCGACCACTGGTAGAGTGCCATGACATCATGATTGCTCACAGCCACCTCAGACTCCTGGGCTCAAGCAATCCTCCTGCCTCAGCCTCCCAAGTAGCTGGGACTATAGGCACCTACCATGATACCTGGCTAGATTTTCTATTTTTGGTAGAGACAGGGTCTTGCTCAAACTGGTCTTGAAATCCTGAGCTCAGGGACCCAGCCACCTCGGCCTCCCAGGGTGCTGGACCTAGAGGCCTGAGCCTCTGCACCCAGCCTCAAAACCTATTTCTGTATCTTAGTGTACATCCCCCAGGACTTACCACTCTCCAGCAGACTACATAAGTTGTTTACCACATTCACAGCTGTGTCCCCACTCTCTCCTGCCCCACCACAAGGTGATCTACACAAGGGCAGGCATTTTTATTCTGGTCTTGATGTGTCATCAGCACACCTAGCGGTGTCTTCACATGGAGCTGGTCAGGGCACTGTGTGAAGAAGCTGGAGTGCTGCTCAGGGCATGAGAAGAGACATGCATGAGAAACACATACATGCACACATGCACCACACACATGCACCACACACACATGCACATACACATATGTGCTCACATGCATACAAAGACTACACACACATGCATACATACATGCATACACGTGCATACATGCACACACACATGTACAATGTGTGCACACACGCATGCACACATACATAGACATATACAAGCACACAGATACATGCACAATACATGCACACACATACTTACATGGACATACACACACATATGAAGAGTTACAATTGTTTGGCAGAATCTGATGAAGCAAAGAAGTAGCTTCCAAAGTGTTATGAGAATTTATGGGAGACCCTCTCCCTTCTCCCCGTTTTTGCCATAGTTTCTCTGTGTACCCAATAGAAAAAGGTTTTGTCACCACGCCACACATTCTTGCGTGGAAGACTCCTATTCTGGAATCATTGCCTGACTAAATGCTGTCTGGAAGAAGATTGAAAATTTATAGTCTTGCAGGCCTTTCTGCTTTCTGAAGTTGAGCTACGTTCTGACATGACCTTATTAATAACAATTTACCACTTTCTATGTGCTAGGACCAGTCCAAATGCTTTCTAAATATTAACTCATTCAACAAAAATCTGAGTAGCTGGTAACTCTTACATGACAGTGACAGAAGAAAAAGGATCGCCTCTCTGTAAGTTTTCTTTACACATTTGCTCACATTTGTGGGGCATGGAGCACACTGAGGGATCAGAGTGGATGCTGTGGCCATGGCAAGAGCCTCTTGGTTCTCTCTGCACGGAGATAACTGCCTCTGGCTCTGGGACCCTCATTGCGCTTTGCAAGGTCATAATTCCTCCTGGCTGCTCCACCGATGGTTATAGAATGAGGCAGAGATGCTGAGTTAGGCCAGTGCCTGGAAGACTGATCTGCTGGCACTGACTTGGGAACTTCCTGTTACTTTGCTGAAGATTTCTTATCACTGTGCCACCAGATCTGACCTACTCAGCCTCTCTTCCTAGCCCTTTCCTGCACGTGGGTGAGATTTGCATTAGTCAGGGTCTGATGGTTCTCTCAGCCTTATTGACTTTCTGCCCATTTTCCCTCACAGGTGTTTTCCCAGTAAATTTTTTGCACCTGTGATCTCATCTTGCAATTCTGCAGAGCTCCAATTAACACAATAGCCAACTATGATACCTGTGATTCAGTGATGATAGTGATGATATTGAGTGCTCTTCACATGCTTCACATGCTCTTCACATGTGCTTCACATGTGTTTCACATGTTTATGTCATCTCATTTAATCCTTACAATAACTTTTTGGGTATTTAATGTGGTATTTAATATTTTACATGAGACACGCAATTCAGTGGATAAATAGCAATTTGAGTGGTTCACTTGTTTAGTAAGTGACAGTAGAAACTCTGAGTCACTCTGCTATATCCTTAACAGATATTGGTTGAGTCTCTTACACAATTACTATGTGCACCGTAATATTTTCTTATAGCTTATGTGGCATTTTGAAGTTAATGTGAACAATTCATTGACTTGCCAAAAGTCTATTAGTTATAATTTTTGTACATTCTGTCCTCCCTTTTAAATTTGAATTAAATTGATGATATTTAAAAAAGAAAGATATAAATAGGTACCATTGGTGAGAAATGAGAAATGTTTTTCTTCTGCAAAGTTCTTGACAAGATGTCCATCTGCCCAGGGGAGCACACTCAGTGCCAGACAGATTAGCAATGAGAGTAATGCTTCTTTGCTCCAGGCTCTTAGAGACCACTAAACCCAAGCTAGGCAGTTGATTTTCACTTTAAACTCTCGTCATTTCTAGTGGTTTTGTGTGACTTGATATTCGAATTGAACCATATTTCCACTTCTGCAAATCACAAGTACCCAGATGCATGTGCCCTCATAAGCTTCCATGCACACGCCCCTCAGCTAGGAGCAGGTTGGGGTAATTAGCCTTCAGTGACTTTCCTGACCTTCGCTTTGGGGTAGCAGTGTTGTCTAGTGAATACATCCATGGTCTAGGTCAGAACGCAGTGACCAAGTGACACTGGGCGAGTTAATTCAATCCAAGACTGTTTCTTTATCTGAAAAATGCGAGTAAAAATAACTATAGTGGATTTTTATAAAAATAAGGATTCACGTGTGATTATGTATATATAAATATACACAATATATTATATACATAAATTATTAGGTCAGGATCCTTACATAAATGGCGTTAACACGTGTTAATTGCCTTTTGGCTATTTTGGCTGTTCTCTCTACCTACACAACAAAAGAAAACTGTAAATATATATCAGATCCGTGATTCTTGAATTTCTGAGCATGTGAGAAGCGCCTGGAAGCCTCGCTGGGCCCACGGCGGAGCCGCTGCGGGGTAGAGCTGCGCGATCCGCGGTCCCCGCAGGTGCAGCCTCCGCGCCGCTGGGGACCGCGGGGGACCGCGGGGAAGCCCTTGCTTTAGAATCACGAGCCTCTGCTCCCACCTGGTGGCTGGATTGTGACATTCAACGACTGTGCCTTTTCAGCACGGATCGCTTCGCCTAATCCTCGCGGAGCGCCCGAGGAGGGGGTCGGTGCAGCCTCAGGCCCACCAGCCGGATATGGGGAACTGGCGCTGGGTCGAGGCTGTGAGATCCCGAAACCTGCCCCTCACTGCGGATGCCACCTGTCTAAACCGCACACCTCCCTCCCCAGTAATTCTACTTCTGAAGAAGTAACCAGAAACAGGTATTTACCATCATGTTGTTCATAACTGTGAAAATTCATAGGAGACTTCCATCATCAAGGGAATGGTAATACAGGTGTATAGACTTCTCAATATTTTACAGACAACGGCAATGAAATTTTAATTCTTTTAAATTTTATGAAAATTGCTACACAGTGTGAAGAGGAAAAGGTAGGGTACTGCAAACACTTAAAATTTGGTGAAGTAGGGACATCGTTGTCAACTCTGATTCCAACATTCTGGTTCCTTTTTGGTTATTAGAAATGAAGTTGGACAGTGAAGCTGAGATTCAAATTTGAGATACAATTCCCTTCACAGTAGCTCAAAAAAAAAAAAAAAAAAAAAAAAAAAAGAAGAAGAAGAAAAGAAAAAAAGAAAGAAATATCTGGGAACATATTCAACAAAGGATGCAAAGGATCTCTATAAATATACAGAACTATGGAAGCCTGAAAAAGCAAAGACGTTAACAAATGGAAGAACATACCATGCTCATGGCTGGGAAGCATCGATATTGTTAAAATGTCCATACTACCCAAAGCCATCTACAGATTTAATGCAATCTCCCTCAAAGCACCAAGGTCATGCTTTAAGGAACTTGAAAAAATGGTACTTTGTTTCATGTGGAGCCAGAAAAACCCTGAGTAGCCCATACAATTAAAAAAAAATAAAAGCAAATCTGGAGGCATCACGTTACAAGACTTCAGGTTTATACTACAAGTCTATAGTGATCAAAACAGCAGGGTACTGGCACAGAAATAGAGATACAGATCTATGGAATCGAAGAGAACCTAGAGATGAACCATCTGATGTTTGATAAACCAAACAAAAGCATGCCCTGGGGAAAATAATCCCTATTCAATAAATGGTCTGGGAGAACTGGTGAGCCACACATAGAAGATTGAAATTGGACCCGCACCTCTCACCACTAACAAAAATAAAATCTTACTGGATAAAATATTTCAAAAAAGTCAGGAAACAATAAAAATTCTAGAAGAAGGTGTGGGGGAAACGCTTGACAAAATTGGCCTGGGATTTACAAAGAAGACCCCTGTGGCAATTGCAGCAACACCAGAAATAAGTAAATGGGACATGATCAGGCCGAAAAGCTTCTGCACAGCTAAGGGCACCACAACTAAAGCAAACAGACCATCTTCAGAATGGGAGAAGATATTTTCATGCTATGAATCTGATAAAGGACTGATAATTAGATTCTACAGAGAGCTCAAATTGATTAACAAGAGAAAACAACCCCATTTATAAGTGAGCAAGAGAGTTGAACACGAACTTCTCTGAAGATTATAGATGAATGGCCAACAACTACAAGAAAAAAATGGTCATTGTCCCTCACCATATTAATGCAAATCAAAATCACCCTGAGATATTACCTAACCCCCGTGAGAATGGCCCACATCACAAAGTCCTGAATTTGCAGATGCTGGCGTGGATGTGGAGAGAGGGGAACACTTCCACACTGCTGGTGGGACTGCAAACTAATACAACCTCTGTGGAAAGAGGTATGGAGAATCCTCAAATAACTAAAAGTAGACCTTCCATTTGATCCCATAATCCCAGCACTGGGTATCTAACCAGAAGAAAAAAAAGTCATTTTACCACAAGGACATTTGCACAAGAATGTTTATTGCAACTCAGTTCACAATTGCCAAGATGTGGAAGCAGCCCCAGTGTCCATGAACCCATGAATGGCTTAACAGATTGTGGTGTGTGTACACCATAGAGTAAAATTGAGCCATAAGAAAAGACGGAGACTTTACATTGTTTGTGTTTACCTGGATGGAGTTGAAACACATTCTTCTTAGTCAAGTATCATAAGAATTGAAAAAAAGTATTCAAAGTACTCAATACTAGTATGAAACCAATATATGAAAAACTATATGCCCACATGAAAGAAAGACACAAGCAAGCCAGGTGGAGGGGCGAGGAGGGGCGAGGCCGGGAGAGGCGGGGAGAGGGGGGGGGTGGGGGGGGGGGGGGCGGGCGCGCGGAGTGGGGGGCGGGGGGGGGGGCGGCGTCGGAGAGGCGTGGGTTCGGGCCCGGGTCCGGAGGGCCGGGGCGTGGTTGGTGGTGGGGTGTGGTTGGGTGTGGGGGGGTGTGGTGGGGAGTGGGGGGAGAGGAGGAGGG
>CAUYPK010135416.1:0-23184 GCA_963574355.1 Loris lydekkerianus
GGTTTATCTATTTTATTGATCTTTTCAAAAAACCAACTTTCGGATTTATTGATCTGTTGTATAATTCTTTTGTTTTCAATTTCATTTAATTCTGCTCTGATTTTGGTTATTTCTTTTCTTCTGCTGGGTTTGGGGTTGGAATGTTCTTCCTTCTCCTGTTGCTTGAGATGTCCCATTAAGTTATTAACTTCCTCTGTTTCTGTTTTCTTGAGGAAAGCTTGCAGTGCTATACATTTCTCTCTTAGGACTGCCTTTGCAGTATCCCAGAGGTTCTGATAATTTGTGTCTTCATTGTTGTTTTGTTCCAAAAATTTGGTGATTTTCTTCTTAATCTCGTCTACAACCCATCTATCCTTCAGCATAAGGTTGTTTAGCTTCCATGTTCTTGTGTGGGTATGCAGATTCCTGTTGTTATTGAGTTCAAATTTTATTCCATGATGGTCTGAGAAGATGCAAGAAATAATTTCTATTTTTGTTCTTTGTTAATGTAATAGATGAAAACTTATAGGTCGTGGTACTTTTGATTAGCACTTTTCTCCTGTGGACTCAACTTGAATACTTCTTAAATTTTAGAATTATTTTATATTCCTCTCTATGAACTTCCTTTTGCTATATTTTGTTCATGTTTGTTTTCCCCTCTAGGTTGTTGATTTTGTTTCATATTTATTAAAGAAGTTATACCTTTGAATAAGAGTTACAAATAATTTTTCCCGCTTTTTTTTTTTTGTTTATCTTTTGATTTATGGTTGATATTTCATGGAAGCATTTTTTTTTTCTTTGCAGTTTTTGTCTGGGGCAGGGCTTGAACCCACTACCCCTGGCATATGGGGCCAGCGCCCTACTCCTTGAGCCACAGGCGCTGCCCTCATGGATACATTTTTATTTTTCTAGTGTTGAATTTATCAATATTTTCATTTGTTACTTCAAGGTTTTTCTTCATATGCAGAAAGACCTTTCCAACTTTGAGATTATAAAAATGTTCTTTCATGTTTTTCTTAGTGATTTTATAATTTTAAGATTTAGATATTATTTGGAATTTTGCCTGGTATATAGTAAGAGGTATTAATCTAAACATTCTCTTTTTTCTGCTCTATTATCCAGATGTTCCTACACAATTTATCAAATAATATATATTTCCTTCATCAATTAAAAAAATTCATCTTTATTATAATTCCTGTATGGGTTTTTTTACTTTATTTCTGGACTTTGTAATCTGTTTCATTAATATGTCTATTCATGTACTAGCACCACACTGCTTTAATTACTCTAGTTTCAGAATGTGTTTAAACATCTCAAAAGCATCCCTTCCATATTATTTGCACTTTTTAGAATCTTATACTTATCTTTTATTTTCTTTTCCCCTGTAGAAACATTATAGTCAGCTTGCCTAACTTCAAAACCTGCTAGTAATTTCACTGGAAAGGGAGAGCTGTCATTGTTCCCATATTGAGTTTTTCAATTCAACATGGTACCTACTTCAACATGTTTTTCTTTTATTGCTCTTATTTTATTGCTTTCATTTTATTCCTCTTTCTCTTTTTCTTTTTGTAGCCATGCACATCTTGATCTGGTGCCTTCCCAATACCCAAGAAATATATATTTTTAATCTTAACTGCACATATCAACCCCACTTCAAATATGAGGTTTAAAGTTACAAATATTTTATCGTTTTGTTGACTATAGAATTTGCATTTTTGTTCCATTGTTGCTTTGGGGTGATTTATAAGAGAATAAGAAAGAATGGCTATATTTTTCTATGCTATTTAAAAACCAGATGTTACTTTGTTTATATGCTCAGAACACTATGGGATCCTACCACATTGATAGTAAGAAATTCAGTTTTTATCACCAAATATTTCTGAGAATTATAATGGAATGATAAATAGTTCTACAAATGTGCCCTGAATGTCCTTGCCCCATCAACTAGTCTTCTATCTCAGGTACTTTCAAAAGTTCTGCAGGTAGCATTTATCTATTTCTTTTTCTTTCTTCCTTTTCTTTTCTTTTCTTTTCTTTTCTTTTCTTTTCTTTTCTTTTCTTTTCTTTGCAGTTTTTGGCTAGGTCTGGGTTTGAACCTGCCACCCCTCCGGTATATGGGGCTGGCACCCTACTCCTTTGAATCACAGGTGCCACCCACATTTATCTATTTCAAGACCAGCTTCACTCATTACTGCTTTTCCAGGTGTTCTCAAATTGGGTATACAATTTCTTAGAAGTATATGAAGGCATTTCAAGGAATAACAGGAAAAGCATCTAAGGGCCAAACAAAGATGCAATTCAAATTACTTATGCTGGTATTGATAAAGGAAATGATTATAATGATTGGTAACAAATCTTTTTGCAACTCAGGTGGTTGCAATTCTTTGCTTTCATTAAAACTGAAAGAAGACTTTATGGGGTTGTCAGTGGATAGACGACTTAAATTAGTTATTTTGTTGATTGATCACTAATTGTTTTACATATAATTTGTAAAGAATTAAAAGAAAATGAAAGACATTACCACAATAAATCTCCTTAAATTTGCATCTACCTGTTCAATATGAACAGCTGTGTCAGTGCTTACATTAAAAAGGGAATAAAATTGATGACAAATCTTGTTTTTCTCTGGTAATAAAGAATGTGCATTCATGTATGTATAAACTAATTATTTTAAAAAGTCACATCTGTCTCATTAAGAAATATATGTCCTGACAAAACACACATTTTATGTTTAAAATTGCTTTTCAAAATCACATTTAAGTAAAAATTATAATAACAATTAAAGCCAGAAAAGAGTCTTTGGCATTCAGATTCTCTGACCAATGGAAATGAAATAATTTTTAATAATATTTAATTTAATTTATTTATTTATTATTGTTCCAGATAATTATAATAATGGGATTAATAAAATGCAAACATACAATTTACACTTTGATAAAATTCTATGGGGGAAGTGGAATGGAAATATGAGTTCATGGAAAAAAAGGAATAATGTAAAATTTTGACTATTAGAAAAGAGCTTGTTTATATATTTTTAAAAGGATGAAACACATGCAACCCAGAACTCAAATACAAAGATAAGAAGTTCTCCAGGCCATGGAGAAGAGAAAAAACTATGAGCAAATAGATGTTAATGGAATCAGAGTTTTGTATTTCTAATGCCTCTCTTCCTAATCTACCAAGCACAATGTATGTAGAGAATTTCCCCCAACTCATGGTTTCTACACTGGAAAAAGTGAGATTGAGGTAGACAACCAGCTTTACCACTGTTTTGGGTTCATTGGCAGGAGATCTGTTCCTGCCTCAACTGATGGGAAGCATGAGAGTCTCTGAAGGGAGAAATATCCCTGAGGATAGCCAGAGACAAAGAAGGGAGTCAGGACTACTATTCCCAGCTCTGGTAATTCTGCTCTGCAACTCAGCCAAAAGAGACACCAACGTAGAGTGGCTAGTCAGTATCACCATACTGTAAGAGGTGAATTCCACAGGTCCTCTGGACACGAGTCCCTAGCCAGCCTTCTCACATTGCCAGGATATCTCCTTTGGGACCTTCACCCTTCATGATGGGCATCACTTCGATTGTTTACTACTAGTTAAGAAAAACCTGGCTTTAGATGACAACTAGTGCTAAAAAGGAGGCAGAGGCTTAGCAGGATTAAAATAAAAAAGAAATTTAATGGGTGAATTACAAAGGATTTATCAGCAAACATATGAAAAAGAAATCCCTGAATATGTCAGACAGAGAAGACTAAAATAAATAACTAATCATTCAGTGTAAATACATAAAGGTACGTATATAAGAAACAATAGCCAATAGGGAACTATCACCTTCCCTAAAAGACTAAGTAAGAAACCACCGACTGATTCTAATGAAATGGAGATAGGAGAGCTCTCTGACCAAGAAGTCAACCTATCAGTTTTAAGGAGACTCAATGATCTCAAAAATAACATAGAAAAGTAATTCAGAAATTTATCTGAATTTAAAAGGAGTTGAAGTAATTTTAAAGAGCAAACAGATATTTTAGAACTGAGAAATGCATTTGCTGAACTGAAAGATTTATTAGAGGCTCTCAGCATCAGAATAGATCAAGAAGGGAAATAATCAATGAGCTCAAAGACAGCTTTAGAAAGTATACAGTGAGAGTAGAAAAAAGAAAGAAAAAGAATAAAATGGCCTGCAATAGAAAATTTCATCAAAAGACAAAATTAAGGATTATTGGTGTTCAAGAGGGAATTGAACAACTGCAAGGGTAGAGAGTTTATTCAAAGAAATAATAACAGAAAACTTTCTAAAACTTGAGAAAGAGATAAATATTCAGGTACAAAAAGGTTAGAGAATACCAAACAGACTCAACCCAAATAAGATTACCCCAAGGCATATAAAGATCTAATGGGTCAAAGGTCAAGGAAAAAGAAAGGATCTTAAAAGCAGCAAGAGAAAAGGAACAGATAAAGGAGCTCAATTTGTCTTGTAACAGACTTCTCTCTCTTTTTTTTTCTTTTTTTTAAGAGACAGAGTCTCACTTGATGGCCCTTGGTAGAGTGCCGTGGCATCACACAGCTCACAGCAACCTCCAGCTCCTGGGCTTAAACAATTCTCTTGCCTCAGATTCCCTAGTAGCTGGGACTACAGGCGCCCGCCACAACGCCTGGCTATTTTTTTGTTGCAATTTGGCTGGGGCTGGGCAGACTTCTCAATAGAAGCCATACAAGCCAGGAGATGGCATTTTTATAGTGTCAAAGAAAAAAAACAAAAACAAACCCAACCCTACCATCCAAGAATACTATACCAAGAAAAGCTATCCTTGAAATATAAAGGAGGAATAAAATCTTTCCTGCACAACAAAAGTTTCATGTTTTAACTCCTTACTTATAAAAAATGCTAAGGAAACTTGTATAATTCAACACAAAAAAATAACATTAACATAAAAGAAGAAAACCTTTGTAGGTTAAAAATTCATGGGTAAAATTAAGTACACAGACAAACCCAGAATACTGTGTGGTGTGCACTTCACTCATAACTCTAGTATGAAACCCCAAAGACAAATATATCATAATTAGGAATAGCTGTAGTAACCTGTTAAGAGATAGACAATATAAAATAAGTAAACTGAGGCAATACAAAGTCAAAATGTGGGGAAAATAAGGTTAAAAGTGAAGAGTTTTTCCCCCAGTTTTTTCTTTGTTTCTATTTTTTCTTAGGGATCTAAGATAAGTTTTTAACTCTTCAAAATAACTTGTTACATTTATAAGATTTTTTTTGGTGATCCTTATGGTAACCAGAATGCAAAAGTCTATAATAGATACACTAAAAATAAAAAGCAACAAATTAAAACATACTACCAGAGAAAATCTAACTACAAAGAAAGGAAGAAAGGAATTACAAAACAACCAGAAAATAAGAAACAAAACGGCAGTAGACGGTCCTTACTTAATCAATATAATGCAATATAAATGCACTCAATTCTCTAATTAAAAGACATAGAGTAGCTGAATGGACTAAAAAAAAAAAACCTCAACGATCTGCTGTTCACAAGAAATTCAATTCACACAGAAAGATACACACAGACTAAATATAAAGGGTTAGAAAGAGATATTGCATACAAGCAGAAACAAAAAAAGAGCAGGAGTGGCCATACTTACATAAAATAAAACAGACCACAAGTCAAATATTGCAAAAAGATACAAAAATGTCACTATAAAGGGTCAATTTAGCAAAAGGCCATAACCACAGAAATAGCTATGTATTCAATGCAACAAGCAAGTATATAAAGCCAACATTAATAGATCTAAAGGGAGAAATGGATTGCAATACAATAATATTATGGGACTTCAAAACCCTACTTTGAGTAATATATAGTTCATTTCGCTCAGTAATATATAGATCATCCAGACAGAAAATAAACAAAGGAACATTAGATTTAAACAAGGTAAAATAGTCAATGAATGTCACTTTTAATTGTGACTTAATTCGCATGCCTCTAAGTTGTAACTGATTAAATAAATAAAATGTTTAAAAGATGAAAAAACTATATATAGATCAAATGGGCTCACTGACATTTACAGAACATTTCACCTCACTGCTGTAAAATATACATTCTTTTAATCAGCACTTGGAAGAGTCTTCAAACTAAACCATATTTTAGGCCACAAAAGACTCAACAAACTCAGAAAGGTAGAAATTGCATAAAGGATATTTTCGATTACAAAAAGGAGTAGAAATCAATGATAAGAGGCACCTTGAAAAATACACAAACACATGGAAATTAACATGCTCCTGAGCGACCAATGGGTCAATGAAAAAATTCAGAAAAATAAAACTTCTTGAAACAAATAAAAATTGAAGTACAACATACCAACATCTATGGAACACAATAGAAGCAATACTGTGAAGAAAGCTTATAATAATATATGCCTACATCATAAAAGTAGAAAGACTAATGATCTACCCCAAGGAACTAGAAAATTAAAAACAAACCTAACCCCAAATTAGTAGAAGAAAAGAAATAATAAAGATTAGAATATAACAAAATAAAATAGAAACTAAAAAAAAAAAAAAGGATCTATGAAACAAAAAGTTGGTTTTTTAGAAAGATAAAATTGATAAACCAATAGGTAGATTAAGAAAAAAAGAAGATCCAGATAAATAAAATCAGAAATGAAAATGGAGCCATAACAACTGACACCACAGAAATGCAAAAAATCATTAGAAACTATTATGAATAACTATATGCTAACATATTGGAAAATCTAGGAAAAAATGGACAAATTCCTTCATACATACAACATACCAAGACTGAACCACAAAGAAATAGTAAATGTCAACATACCAACGATGAATTACAAAATTGAAGCTGTAATAAAAAGTCTCCCATTAAAGAAAAACCCAGGACTTGATGGACAATTTCACTGCTGAATTCTACTAAACATTTAAAGAACTAATTCCAATTTTACTCACACCATTTCAGAAAATTTAAGAGAATACTTCACTCATTTTACAATGCCAGAATTACCTTGCTACCCAAACCAGACAAGAACACATAAAGAAAGAAAACTATAGGCCAATATCTCTGAAGAACATAGAAGCAAAAACCCTCAACAAATTACTAGTGAACAGAATGCAACAACATATTAAAAAGATCATTCACCATGATCAGTTGGAATTCATCAAGGAATGTAATGATGGTTCAACATATGCAAATCAATAAACATAATGTATTATATTAACAGAACCAAGAACAAAAACCATATCATCATTTTAATAGATACTAAAAAAGTATTTCACAAAATCTGACATTCCTTTATGATAAAAACCTCCAACATACTGAGTATAGAAGGAAATATCTCAAATAATAATAGCCTTATATAACAAGCCCATAGCTAACATCATACTGAATAGGGAAAAATTGAGTCTTTTCTTTAAAATCTGGAACAAGACAAGGATGCCCAAACTTTACCACTTTTATGAAGTCTTGGGAATAACAGGCCAGAGGAAAAATATAAAGGACTTTCAAATTGGAAAAGAAGTCAAATTAGCCTTGTTCACAGATGATAAGATCTGATGTTCAGAAAAACCTAAAGAATCAGTCCATAAAGTAACTGTTAGAATTCAGTAAAATTACACTATAAAAAATTAATATACAAAAACCAGGAGCATTTATATACCAACTGCAAATAATCTGAAAAAGCAAGAAAGTGATTCTATTAACAATAGCTAAAGGGACTATAAAATACATAGGAATATATTTAGCCAAAGAAGTGAAAGATTTATACAGGGAAAACTAAAAATATTGAAAGAAATTGAAGAGGACATAAAACAATGGAAAGATAATTTCATACTCATTGATTAGAGATTTTGATATTATTAAAACAGTGGTTCTCAACCTTGCTAATGCCACAACCCTTTAATAGTATTAATAGTATTATAATTTTATGGTTGGGGGTCACCACAACATGAGGAACTGTATTAAAGGGTCGTGGCATTAGGAAAGTTGAGAACCACTATGTTAAAATACCAATCCTATCCAAATCAATATACAGATTCAATACAATCCCTATCAAAATGCCAGTGACCTTCACAGAAATAGACAAAACATTCCTAAAATTTATATGGACTCACTAAAGACCTCAAATACTCAAAGGAATCAGAGCAGAAAGAACAATGGACCCTAGATAAACACAGTTTTAGAGTTCATGGCACACACTGTTTCATATGGGTACACTATTGGACTGGTCTTTTCTTAGACATGGATTCTTTACTATATACAGGCTTCTGAGCTCACATTAAAGGGGGACCCTCCTTACCCTCCTTTATCTCAGTGACAGTCCCTTTGAAAGTAACTCTTCTCCTCTTTCATGTTTACATGGATGGAGCTGGAACATATTCTCCTTAACAAAGTATCCCAGGAATGGAAGAAAAAGTATCCAATGTACTCAGCCCTACTATGAAGCTAAACTATAGCTTTCACATAAAGGCTATAACCCAACTATACCACAATACTATGAGGAAAGGACCAAGGAAGGGGAAGGGAGGGGGGAGGTTTGAGTGGAGGGAGGGTAATGGGTCGGGCCACATCTATGGTGCATATTTTTATCTATAATAAAAAATAATAATAAAATTAAATAAAATTAAAATTAAAATTAAAAAGAAATTGGTCTGTAGTTCTCCTTTTTAGTTGGGTCTTTTCCTGATTTTGGTATCAGGATGTTTGCTTTGTATGACAAGTTGGGGAAGATTCCTTCCTCCTCAATTTTTTTGAAATAATTTCTTCAGTATGGGTATAAGCTCTTCTTTAAAGGTTTGATAGAATTCTGATGTGAAGCCATCTAGACCAGGGAATTTTTTTTGTTAGGAGAATTATTATTGTTCCATATTGAAATTGGTCTGTTCAGAAGATCTATTTCTTCTTGATTAAGTCTAGGGAGATGGTGTGATTCCAAGTATTGATCCATTTCCTCCACATTGCCAAATTTTTGTGCATAGAGTTTCTTGTAATATTCCAAGATAATCTCTTGTACCTCTGTGGCATCTGTTGTTATTTCCCTTTATCATTCCTGATTGAGGTTACTAGAGATTTTTACTTTTCTGTTTCTAGTTAGTCTGGCCAAAGGTTTATCCATTTTATTTACTTTTTCAAAAAAACAACTTTTGTTTCATTAATTTTCTGAATGATTTATTTGTTTTCAATTTAATTAATCTCTGATTTAATTTTGGCTATTTCTTTTCTTCTGGGTTTAGAAAACCAGGGTTAGATTGTTCTTCCTTTTCCAATTCCATAAGATGGTTTTTGAGTGTGCTGATATGCTCACTTTTTGTTTTTCGAAGGTAAGCATGTAGCACAATAAATTTTCCTCTCAGGACCGCTTTTGCTGTATCCCACAGGTTTGGCAACTTGTGTCTTCATTGTTGCTATGTTTGAGGAAGTTAACAAATTCATCTTTTATCTCTTTCCAAACCCAACTATCATTCAGCATAAGGTTATCTAGTTTCCAAGACTTTGTGTAGGAGCAATAAACAATTTTGTTAGAGTTGAGCTTCATCATTATAGCCTTGTGGTCTGAGAAGAGATATGGTATAATTTCTATTCCTTTAATTTTGCGGAGGTTTGATTTGTACCCTACGATGTGATCTATTTTGGAGTATGTGCCATGATCTGATGAAAAAAAGTATATTCTTTTGCTTTTGGATGGTGTGTTCTATATATGTTTATTAATCCCATTTGTTCTAGGGTCAAGTTTAAGTTCTTTGTATCCTTGTTTAGTTTCTGTTTAGAGAATCTGTCCAGTTCTGTCAGGGGGGTGTTGAAGTCCCTGACTATCAAGGTCTTCTGGGATATCATATTGCTCAGACCCCAGAAGGTCTGTTTTATAAATCTTAGAGCATTTAAGTTAGGTGCATAAAAGTTTAAAATTGAGATGTCTTCTTGTTGTATTGTTCCTTTGACCAGTATGAAGTGTCCTTCTTTGTCTTTCCTAACTAAAGTTGCTTTGAATGCACTTGTATCTGAGAATAAGGTTTTAACCCCTCCTTTCTTCTGATTTCCATTTGCTTGAAACACTTTTTTCCATCCCTTAAACCTGAGTCTTGATTTGTCCTTCAGGACTAGGTGTGTCTCCTGGAGACAACATATGGACAGCTTGTGTTGTTTTATCCAATCAGCCAGCTTGTGCCTCTTCAGTGGGAAATTCAATCAATTGACATTTATTGAGAGTATCAATAAGTGTGGTAGAATTCTATTCATCTTATTATGAGATAGTTTGCTGCAAAGATTTATCCTTTGTGCCATTGTAGAAGCTACGCTCTGGTCTTTGGCTTCTCGATGTTTACTTTGGTGGTGGATTACTGTAGTGGTCAGTATTGATTATAGGTTTAAGTATTTCCTGTAGAGCTGGTCTCATTGTGACAAATTTCCTCAGTGCTTGTATGTCTGCAAAAGATTTGATTTCTCCATCCACTTTGAAGCTAAGTTTAGCACAATACTGGATTCTGGGCTGAAAATTATTTTGTTTAAGGATGTTGAAATTGAATGATCATGTTCTTCTGGCTTGAAAAGTTTCAGATGAAAACTCTGTTGTTAACCTAATAGCTCTTCCCTTGTAGGTCATTTAGCACTTATTCCTATCTGCTTGCAGAATTTTCTTCTTCATCTTGACTTTGGACAGGTTCATTACAATGTGTCTTAGAAAGGCTCTGTTAGCGTTGAGACGACCCAGGGTTCAATATCCATATGAAAGAAGTATGTCAGGATCTTCAGTAAAACTTGGGAAGTTTTCATTTATGATAGTCTCCAGTAGGGCTTTCATACCTTTGGGAGGATCTTCTTCTCCCCTTCAAGGATTCCTATTATCCATATGTTTGAATGCTTCATGGAATCTTGTAGTTCTCTAAGCACCTGCTCTGCTTTCTCTCTCTTTCTCACTCTGTAACTACCTGTGTTAACTCAAAGACTTTATCCTCTAACTCTGATTTTCTTTCCTCTCCATGACCTAATCTATTTTTGATACTTTCTACTGCTTCTTTACATTCCCTAATTGTCCCCTTCATTTCTTTAAGTCATCCATACCTTTTCTATATTCTATGCATCTCTTGTCTGACTTTTCATTCTGTTTTTTTATTTTCTCATCCAATTCCTTTATTGTCTTAATTATCAATATTTTAAATTCCCTTTCTGTCAAATCCATTAATTCTCTATAGGAGAAGCCTTCTTTTAAAATTGCCTCATGGTCCCTTGGAGAAGTTGCTGTATTTTAGTTATTCATGGTGCCTGAATTTGTCTTTTGATTTCTCCTTATGTGTGCTTCCTTCTTGCTCACTTCCTTGGTACCTTTTTCCTTCTCACTTCCTCCTTTGCTTCAAGTTACCTTGTCTCAGACTATAGGTGATGAAGAGGCCTTTTGTTATAGGGTCAGAAGTTGAGGAGGGTTGAAGCAAGCAAAGAGAAGCAAGAGGAAAGGAAAAGAAAAAAAGGGAGGGAAAAAGAAGGAAAGAATCAGAGAAAAGGCAAAAAAAGGGGGAAGGGGGAATAACAGAAGAAAAGTGAAAAACAGGTGAGAAGGAGGGAGGGAGGATGAGAGTGACAGAAGAAATGTGTTTGTTCAGTATGGTGCTATATCCACACCTCTAGCTTAAGGGTTTTGAGGAGCTGGGCTGAGGTGGTTCCTCTAAATCAGGCGCTCCTTACCAGCCTGAACCCAGCCAGATCCTTCTTCTGCCAAAAATAGGAAGAGAAGAAATAGAGCAAACCCAAATACCAAAAGGAAAAAATTGAGCAAGGATGAAAAAAGAGAGAAAAAAGGGGAGGGGAGGATATCTTAGCTGGTGCAGAAGAGATGAGAAGAGTACAAGAGTCTCTATCAACTGAAAGAATGTTGAGGAGCAAAGTAGGGACAGAGAATAAATCAAGCTAAAAATTCAGCAACCAAAAAAAAAAAAAAAAAAAAAAAAAAAGATTACAGAAGGGCAGCATCTGTGGCTCAAAGGAGTAGGGTACAAGCCCCATATACCAGAGGTGATTGGTTCAAACCTGGCCCTGGCCAAAAACTGCAAAAAAAAAAAAAAAAAGTACAGAAGCCCTTGCTCTTGTTGCATATAAAAATGGAAATTAGGTAAAGAACCAGCCAAACAACTTAGCAAAAAGCAAAACACATTGAAACAAGATAGAGGAAAAAAAAACTCAAATAGCCTGATGTAAGCAATCTCAGCAACCAATAGAGAAAGGAAAGAAGAGAAAAAAGAAATAAAAGATCACAACCAAAAAATAATAATAATAATTTTATACACACATACACACACATATGATATAGGAATCCGACTTTAGTAGGAATATATTTATGTTGCAATATACTTCCTGGACACCAGGTGGCGCAGGGAATTTGGGGGACAAACAACACAGCTATTAACCTCTCTGTGGTTCCCAGGCTTAGAGCTGTTTCCCAGTTTAGTTCCTAGTGATTGCCCATTCACCGGCTCAGCTCTTAGGCCCCACCCACCTGGGATTCCATAGCTCTCAAAAATTCTTCAGAGGCAGGTCTGGCAGATTTTCCTTACAATAGTTCCCATGGAGTGTGGGAGTCCCTAGGCCTGTCAGGAGTGTAGGTCTGCTCCCTGCAGGTAAAACTAGGACTATAGTACCTTAAGCCCCCAGCAAGAGGCCCACCTTCCAGCAACCTTTACAACAATGGCGTCCTCCTATCCAGGGACTTTCCTCCTGTGGATGTTTCACCAGCTGCCAAACCACAGCAGAACCTCTCCAAACTGTACCCTAATCTAGCTGCTAAAATCCACTCAGGAGTTCAGACTTCAATCTTTCCACTCAATGCCCAGCTTCCCCCTGCTAAAGGCTTCCTCTAGGACCTTTGTGGTGGGACTGAACCCCACTGCCATTAGCCAGGGCATGCTTGAAGGAACTTGCCTGGTGTGCTGGGTTTCTGATAAGTCCAATAGTCCACCACCTCACTGCACACTCCAAATTACCACTCCACACCAATAGTTCACATCAGGAATGGTCTATCCCTCTTTCTGTCCCCTGTTGCTCCAGGAGAACTTGGCTAAATGTCTTTCCCGTCCACCATCATGCTCTGCCCCTCCAATCTGCCTTTGAATAAGTTCATTCCTAGGTTAATCTTCTCTTACCCTATGCTTTGTTTTGTCAATTTTAACTACTTCCCTCAGGGTTGCTCTCTGCTTTACAGAATTCCCTCTGAATAATAGGCAGAGGCTGCTTTTTGCTTTTCAGAGGCCCCTTCAGGTTTACAGAGTAAGAGGATTTACAGAGCAAGATATGTTTGCCATAGAAAGCTAATGTGCAACCATTGTCATAACAAAAAGGAAAAGAGGCCAGCTGTTCTGTTTTATACTATCTGGATCAGGACTACTTTGAGATTCAGCAATCACCTTGGAACCAGTCTTACTGCACACATGGACTTCCCATGAGCCTCTCTGAAAACTCATTAGGGTGCATGGATTGCAATGTAGCTTTCAGCTAATAACATGATAATTAGCTGTAAGGCTCTTCTAGGTCACCTTCAAGACTCTGTTGCAAGGCCCATGAGCTAGAATCTTACTTAGCATGGCATGCTAAGTTCAAATTGTAGATTGGTAGAGTGTTCTCTTTCTCCTCCCCAGATATGAGACAAGGGCCTAGGGATCCCAACTTTGTCCTTTTTCCCCAGGACAGCTGGATTTCTAGCTTTCTACCTCACATTATGACATCAAAAACCTCACTTTTAGCCTTTACACTAAACCAGTTCTCAACCTTCCTAATGCCACAACCCTTTAATACAGTTCCTCATGTTCTGGTGACCCCCACCATAAAATTAATACCGTGACTCTTAAATACAGTTTC
Organism: Loris lydekkerianus; assembly: GCA_963574355.1. Classification (NCBI taxonomy): domain Eukaryota; kingdom Metazoa; phylum Chordata; class Mammalia; order Primates; family Lorisidae; genus Loris; species Loris lydekkerianus. Next base: position 13,824 of record CAUYPK010135416.1, read on the forward strand.
TCATGTTGTGGTGACCCCAACCATAAAATTAGTACCACAACCCTTCCACAACATGAGGAACTGTATTAAAGGGTTGTAGCATTAGGAAGGTTGAGACCACTGCACTAAACTGTCTATCTCTGGATGAAAATTTACCAAATACATATGGGAGAATTGAGATATAAATAACATTTCCACAACTGCCTCTGCCACTGAGGATACCATAAAGACATTTAAATTTCACAGAAGGTGGCCAAAAATTGGATCCACAGAAATCTCTGAATGCAACTCTAAATCTGGCTATTACTCCTTATTTGAGGATAACAAAAAAAAAGAAACAAAAATCCTGATATCTGTAGATAAATCTTGAAGAACTATGAAAGAAAAACAGACTGAAGAGTCAAAGGAAAAGCAGACCTTTAAACATGATCTATAACAAGAACATCAAGAAAATTTTAAGTTATTTACATGTCTGAATATATAACATATAAGATGACATTTACAGAGGATACCAAGAAAAAGTGAGGTCTAAGATAACAGAAGTCTTCTCAAGGAGACCCTAAGGATACACCTGCAAGATCCTCCCCATGGTGACTCAGTTCTTAGGAATTTGTAGAAACTTAACTCCCTGGGACCTGGAAAATAAAGTTTGCTTCTGCTGCTGTAAAAGCCCAAGCCCACTTCTCCAGCTTGATTCAATGACAAAGGTACCCATAGGCCAGAATTTTTGCCTGGAGATAAAAAGGAGAAGTCTGAGCCAGTCAAGGAGCACAGCCATTTTGGACTCTTGTCTGCCATAGTTCCACCAGCTAGAATAAAGCCTTTCCTTTTTTTAAACACAGTTTGGGTGTTCTTTCTCTCCATTGGGCCTTGTCTTCCTACAACAACATGACCACTTAGAAATAGCAAACAAGGCCAGGCACAGTTGCTCACAACTGTGATCTTAGCCCTCTGGGAGTCCAGGGTGGGTGGATTGCTTCAGCTCACAAGTTCAAGACCAGCCTGAGCAAAAGCAAGACCTGTCTCTAAGAAGAATAGAAAAACTGAGGCAAGAGGATTGCTTGAACCCAAGAGTGACAGGTTGCTGTGAGCTATAATGCCACGGCACTCTTCCCAGGGTGACAGATTGAGACCCTGTTTCAAAAAAAAAAAAAAAAAGGAATAGCAAACAAAAGTTCTACAGAAAGATAAAGGCAAGATGAAAGAATAAAATGAGATGAAAATGAAGATAGATGACATAGGGTAGTATTTCCAACAAACACACTGAGGTAAAAAAGTTTTCTGTCCCTTTATTCCTTCTGTTGCCCCCCACCCTCAGCACTACTGATGAGAATCACTTTCTTTAAATAAAGACACCAAATTTACCCTAATGGATATGAGCAACTTGATATCTTCCTGCACTATAATAGTTGAAGATTTTAACACCCCATTCACAGTTTTGGATAGATCCTCCAAGAAGAAACTAAACAAAGAAATATTACACTTAAACCTGACCCTAGAACAAATGGACTTAACAGACCTCTACAGAACATTTCATTCTAATAAAACTGAATATACATTCTTCTCATCAGCCCATGGATCATCCTCCAAAATTGATCATATCTTAGGACACAAGTTTAACCTCAGCAAATTTAAAAGAATAGAAATTATTCCTTGTATCTCCTCAGACCACCATGGAATAAAAGTTGAACTCAATAGCAACAGGAATCTTCATACTCAAACAAAGTCCTGGAAACTAAATAATCTTAGGCTGAATGATAGCTGGGTCAAAGATGAGATTAAGAAGGAAATCACCAAATTTTTGGAACAAAATGATAATGAAGACACAAAGTATCAAAACCTGTGGGATACTGCAAAGGCAGTCCTAAGAGGGAAGTTTATAATATTAGAAGCCTTCCTTAAGAAAATAGAAAGAGATGAAGCCAACAACTTAATGGGTCATCTCAAGCAGCTGGAAAAGGAAGAACTTTCCAACCCCAAACCCGGCAGAAGAAAAGAAATAACCAAAATTAGGGCAGAATTAAATGAAATTGAAAACAAAAGAATCATTCAGAAGATCAATGAAACAAAAAGTTGGTTCTTTGAAAAGATTAACCAAATTGATAAACCTTGGCCAACCTAACCAAAAACAGAAAAGTAAAATGTCTAATATCGTCAATCAGAAACCATAAAGGAGAAATAACAACAGACACTTCAGAAATTCAAAAAAATTCTCAATACAAAAAACTCTATTCTCAGAAATATGAAAATCTGAAGGAAATAGACCAATACCTGGAAGCATACCACCTTCTTAGACTTAACCAGAAAAAATTAGAAATCTTGAATAGACTTATATCAATCACTGAAATAGCATCAACAATATAAAATCTCCCAAAAAAGAAAAGTTCAGGACCAGATGGCTTCACATCTGAATTTTATCAAACCTTTCAAGAGGAACTAGTTATTATATACCTTTTACACCTTTTCCAAAGCATCGAAAAAGAAGGAATACAGCCCAACACCTTCTATGAAACAAATATTACTCTAATCCCCAAACCAGGAAAGGATCCAACAAAGAAAGAAAATGATGGACTAATATCATTAATGAATATTGATGCAAAAATATTCAATAAGATCTTAGCACACAGAATTCAAAAACACATCAAAAAACTTATACACCATGACCAAGTTGGTTTTATTCCAGGTTACAGGGTTGGTTCAACATATGCAAATCTATAAATATAATACATCACATCAATAAAATAAAAGACAAAGACCACATGATTCTCTCAATTGATGCAGAAAAAGCTTTTGATAATGCCCAGGATACTATCATGATCAGAACACTTAAGAAAATAGGCATAGAAGAGACATTCCTTAAACTAACAGAGGCCATATCACAGTCCATATCATGTTGAATGGAAGAAAATTGAAAACACTTACACTCAGATCAGGAAGTAGGCAAAGATGCCCACTGTCTCCACTGCTATTCAATCAAATGGAAGTCTTAGCCACTGCAATCAGGCAAGAGGAGATCGAAGGTATCCAAATAGGATAAGAGGAAATCAAACTCTCACTCTTCAAAGATGATATGATCTTATACCGTGGAAAATCCCAGGGATTCAACTACAAAAGTCTTAGGAGTGATCTAGGAATACAGCAGTGTCTCAGGATACAAAATCAATATTTGCCAATAATAGTCAAGCTGAAAATACAGTCAAGGACTCTATTCCTTTTACAGTAGTGCCAAAGAAGATGAAATATCTGCGAGTTTACCTAGTAAAGAACATGAAAGACCTCTAAAGAGAGTTATGAAACTCTGAGAAAAGAAATAGCTGAAGATGTTAACAAATGGAAAAACATACCATGCTCATGGCTAGGAAGAGTCAACATTATTAAACTGTCCATACTACCCAAAGCAGTGGTTCTCAACCTTCCTAATGCTGTGGCTCTTTAATACAGTTCCTAAGGGTCGCAACCCACAGTTTGAGAACTGCTGACCCAAAGCAATCTACAGATTTAATGCAATCCTTATTAAAGCACCATTGGCATACTTTAAATAACTTGAAAAAATAGTGCTTCATTTTATATAGAATGAGAAAAAAACCTTGAATAGCCAATACATTACTCAGAAATAAGAACAAATCAGAAGGAATCATGCTACCGGACCTCAGACTATAGTATAAATCAATAGTGATCAAAACAGCATGGTACTGGCACAAATACAGAGAGGTGGATGTATGGAACAGAATAGAGAACTAAGAGATGGATCCAGCTACTTATTGTCATTCAATCTTAGATAAACCTATCAAAAACATTCAGCGGGGGAAAGACTCCCTATTTAACAAATGGTGCTGGGTAAACTGGCTGGCCATGTGTAGAAGAAACAATCAACAAAAATTGATTCTCAAATATTTAAACTTAAGACATGAAATTATAAAAATACTAGAAGAGAGTACAAGGAAAACACTTGAAGAAATTGGCCTGGGAGAATACTTTATGAGGAGGACCCCCTGGGCAATTGAAGCAACACCAAAAATACATTACTGGACTCTGATCAAACTAAAAATTTTTGGCACAGCCAAGAGCACAGTAAGTAAAGCAAACAGACAATCTTCAGAATGGGAGAAGATTTTTGCAGGTTATACTTCCAACAAAGGTCTTATAACTAGACTCCACAGATAACTCAAACTAATCAATAAGAAAGAACAAATAACCCCATTTCTATGTAGACAAGGACTTGAACAGAAAATTCTCTGAAGAAGACAGGCACATGGCCTATGAACACATGGAAAAAAAAATGCTCATCATCTTTAATCATCAGAGAAATGCAAATCAGAACTACTAAGAGACATCATCTAATTCATAAGATTATCCCACATCATAAAATCCCAAAACTACAGATGTTGGCATGGATGCAGAAAGAAGGGAACACTTCTACACTGCTGGTGGGAATTCAAGCTAATATGACCTTTTTGGAAAGAAGTTCAGAGAATAGGGAGGCGCTTGTGGCTCAAGGAGTAGGGCACCAACCCCATACACCAGAGGTGGTGAGTTCAAACCTGGCCCTGGCCAAAAAAAAAACTACAAAAAAAAAAAAAAGAAGAAGAAGAAGTTTGGAAAATATTCAAGGAATTAAATGTAGACCTACCATTTGATCCTGCAATTCCTCTACTAGGTAAATCATTTTACAACAAATACATTTGCACCAGAATGGCAATTGCAGCCCAATTCATAATTACCAAGACACGGAAACAGCCCAAATGCCCATTGACCCACAAATAGATTCAAATTGCGGTATATGTACACCATAAAATACTATGCAGCCATAAAAACATGGTGACTTCACATCTTTATGTTTACCTGGATGGAGCTGAAACATATTCTTCTTATCAAAGTATCTCAAGAATGGGGGGAAAAAAGGGCTCGGTGCTATAGCACAGTGGCTAGGGCACCAGCCACATACACCAGGGCTGGAGGCTTCAAACCTGGCCCAGGCCTGCCAAACAACAATGACAACTACAACAAAAAAATAGCCAGGCATTGTGGTAGGCACCTATAGTCCCAGCTATTTGGGAGGCTGAGGCAAGAGAATCATTTAAGCCCAAGAGTTTGAGACTGCTGTGCGTTGTGATGCCACAGCACTCTACCAAGGGCAACATAATGAGACTGGGTCTTAAAAACAAAAAATATATTCAAAAGTATCCAATGTACTCAATATTACTATGAAATCAATATATAAGCACCTATACATTCATACAAATGGCAAAACATAACTACAGTCCAGAAAGTAGGAGAGAAGAGGAGCGAGGGGGATGGGAGGGGAGAGGTAGGAGGAGGGAGGGTATTTGGTGGGACCTGACCTAATATGCATGATGCAATGGTACACTTCAAAACTATTAAGAAAAGAATATAATTGTGATGGATGTGTTAATCAGTTCAATGTAAACATTTCACATTGTATATCAAATCAGAACACTGAACCCCATAAATGCATCAATGTACACAGTTATGATTTAAAATAAATAAATAACACTTATTCTTCAAATGGAAAAAAAAAATAAACAATGCTACAAGGAAATGCTGCAATAAAGACCTGGACATAACATGGCAGCATGTCTGCTATAATATAGACAATGCTAACAGCTTTGGATTGTTGGCCCACTATTGTCTGCAATAGGCAAGAAAGCATAAGTAAGCTCTTATCTCAGCAAACATCCAGTGCTAATGCAGGAATTGCTGGGAAGCCCCCAACAGTAATCTCAGCTACCAACCTAGAAGTCACTTGCAAACTCTGAGACATCCACTTGCCTCATGCACTTCATAACTTCTAAGACAGAATAATGGTTTCACTAAATATAATATTAATACATGGTTCTCACTATTGGAATCCAAACCAGAACCTCACCAAGACGAGAATCTGTGACATGTGGCTTCCTGATTCTGACCTTTGCAGGACAGAGGAGTGTTTCTTGGGTTTTGTTTTTTATTTGTTTGTTTGGTTAAGACAGAATGTCACTATGTTGCCCTTGGTAGAGTGCCATGGTATCACAGCTCACAGCAACCTCTTGGGCTTAAGCAATTCTCTTGCCTCAGCCTCCCAAGTAGCTAGGACTACAGGCACCCACCACAACGCCCGGCTATTTTTGGTTGCAGTTGATGTTGTTTAGCAGACCCATGCCAGGTTCAAACCCACCAGCCTTGGTGTATGTGGCCAGTGCCCTACTCACTGAGCTATGGGCACCAAGCCAGAGAAGTGTTTTTAATGTCAGAGACTATGTTAAGTCTCACAGACAATATTCAATGCAGTCCACCCCTTCAGAAATTCAGCATCCACATTACCTTCTACATATGTAAACTTCCAAACTTTAACAATTATAACATTAGGCTTCCACTCAATAAAACCAAACTATCCTTCTTCCCATAAAGACATATTCACTCTCTTCCCAGAAGGCAAAGCAAAGAGTCTCATCAAACACGGCATTGATCTCTGGGAGGTGTTAGTTACTCTTTCATTAAAGTCAAATTTCCTCCTCACTATCCACCATTAACACTGCTTATATATGAAAAGTACAAAGAAAGGACACAGGCAGAAGTGGTTAATGTAAATCCATATCTATCCAACAAATGAAAGCGCAAAATATGCGCAGGGATGACATCGTCACTTCTGTAACTGTCACAGACTAACAATATTTTTAACTTCTCCTCAACTGCACACTTAGGGTTTCTCTGTCCTTGTCCAGCACTTCAGCAAAGATCTTGACTTGGTAAGGAGCCCAGGTATTCATTTTCCTGAGTTCTGAGAGGTCTTATCCATATTTTGCTTTTCTAAACTTTCATTAATCTTTAGCACTACCTATAGAAGTCCTGGGAAGCATCTCAAATAAACCTCTGTTTCAAGACACCCTTCCTACCCACAGTATTCAGCAATCACCCTCTCCCCCCTGATAATCAAGATCAATTCCTTCAGCACACTCAGTAAGCCCCTTCTTTGTCTGCACAGTTTCTTATTGCTGATATAAAAAATTATCACTAGCTTAGTGGCTTAAAATAACACAAATTTATCATCTTACAGTTCTAGAAGCCATAAGTCAAAAATGGTTGGCAAGGTTGGTCTTTCTAAAGGCTTTATGGGAGGATTTCTTTCTTTGGCTTTTCTACAGGCCACCAGAATTCCTCGGCAATTAAGTCCCCAGCCAGTGATCACATCACTTGGACCCTTGCTTCCACTGTCACATGTCTTTCAATGACTCTCTCACGTCCCTCTCTTCATTTATAAGGACATTTGTACACTGCACTGGGCCCACCCAAGTAATCCAGGGTGATCTCCCCATCTCAAAATCCTTAATTTAGGCTGAACATGGTGGTTTATATTTGTAATCCCAGCACTCTGGGAGGCCAAGGAAGGCTAAGAGTTTGAGCCCAGCCTAAGCAAGAGGGACTAAAGCATGTCTCTACTAAAAATAGAACATATAGCCAGGCATGATGGTGGGCACCTATAGTCCCAGGAGATTGAGATGGGAAGATTAGGCTGTTACCACGGCACGCAACCCAGGGCAATAGAGTGAGACTGTGTCTTTAAAAAAAATAAAAATCCCGATTTTCAACCACTCTACCTCCGGAGCCGGTGTCGGGGAGAAAGAACCAGCCAGAAAGTTGCCTCCTGAGGGCTATGCGGCTGCAGGAGCTGCAGACTTTAATTTGTGGAAGTGAATAAAACTGATTTTGGAAGATATGATGACTAGAGCTGTAGAAAGAACGTATGTGGAGTAACAGCTTCCTTGCATCTGGGTACCGTGAATCTGGGGAGATAGGACTCCAGGCATTTCTGGCTGGTGGGATCTGCCTATAATCGTCCCTTTGAGGATACAGGGAGTCAGCAAGAGACTTCTGGACCCCAAGAGGAGGACTAAAACAGTGGAAAACCGGCAAATGGTCGGGTGTGTTTAATCGGTCTAAACCTGCCGGGCAACTGTAAGTACACTAGCAGTGAGACTGCAAACCGGAAAGGCCTTACCTGTGAACTGTTTTGGTGTCTTTGGACTTGGCACTCAGTTGAACTGCCTTGGGGAGAGCCTGAGCGGGAGTGCGGAGAACTTTGGCCGTTGTCTAGGGCCCCAGTCTGAGCCGCTGAGCCAGACGAAGCTAATAGTGTTTGGCTGTGGGCCACAGGGAGCCATTGTGAGTGATCTGCCCCAGCAAGCTCCGCCCTCAGGGTCGCAGAGCAAGAATCTGGTGGGAGCTGGTAACTCAGTGACTGAGTAGCCTAAGGGCAAGGTCTGAGCTGCCTTACAGCCCTAACCCTCAGGGGCAGAGTGAGACCGGTTTTTGCACACTGGGTAAGTGGATAGCCACTTCAGCAGTGATTCCAGCGATAAGCACTTCCCTGGGAAAGCTTCTGCTCAGCAAGTTTACAAGTTCAAAGTGCCTTTTAAGAGGGCTGAAGAGAGATTTAGGGTGTCTACCCATTGGGGTTTGAGAAATCAGCAGCCTCCAGTCATATCAGCACTGTGATCAACATCTCATACCCCAGAAGACCATGTGTTGCCCAGACAATATACAACAACATATATATACTGCTTTGTTTTTGGTTGGATTCCCCCCCCCATTTGGTTGTGTTTTTTTTGTTTGTTTGTTTGTTTATTTTGATGTTGTTGATGTTGTTTTGTTTTTAATTTCAACCTTTTCCATACAGATTTTTTTTTCTTTCTCAATTTTTCTAGTTTAATTATAATTTCCCATTGCTGCCTTTTTCAATAACTAGAACTTCATTTATGCTAGTCTTTCTACTGCTATTATTTGGTTTTCCACCCAATTTTATCCTGTAAAGTTTTCTGTTTGCTTGTTTTGGTTTAATTTATAGCATTTTTGTCTTTCCTCTCTATTTGGTGGAGGTGGTGTATTGTGTCTGATCAGGTTAGCAAAGAGCTGCTGACCTCAAGGGAATCTCCCAACTGAGCACCCCCAGAAGGTGGGGTTTTTTTAAGGTTGTGTCAAAGAACCCTACTGTACACCTATATTGCTCTGTCTCCCTCTTTCTGTGCCTATTTTCTTTTTGTCAATATTCCTTTTACTCACCCCCTCTCCTTTCTCTATTTTTTTTCTTTTCATTCATTCCTGCTTTCTTTCATCCCTCTCTTGCTCTTCAACCTTCTCATCCTTCTGGTCCTGTACCAAAAGGACTCATCAAAACCTTAGTCCACAGGCACGAGAACTTAAAGAACAAGAAAAAGTGAAAGGAAAATTAGGGCAAGGAAACAGATAAAAGAAATCACTCATGAGGAAGAATCAGCAGAAAACTCCAGGCAACATGAAGAACCAGTCCAGAACAACCCCACCAAGGGACCATGGTAGCTACTGCAGAGGATTCCACCTATAAAGAAATGTTAGGAATGACAGAAAG
>CAUYPK010135417.1:0-13860 GCA_963574355.1 Loris lydekkerianus
TATAACAGTAGCCCTGGTGTTGGTGTTTGTTGTTTGATTTTTGAAATAATGGCAATCTACCAAGGTTTTAAAATTGATACTATGTATCTAAAAAAAAAAAAAAAAAAAAAAAAAAGAATCTAATTATTGACCTTATACCCTTTACAAAAATTAACTTGAAATAGAACCTAGAGATAAATGAAAAACACAAAACTTAGCAAAGGCAGCCATAAAATAAATAATTGATTAGTTGAACTTTATTAAAACTAAAAAAATTTTTTACATGAAAAACATTGTAAACAGAAGGAGAAGACAAGCCAAAGACCCAGAGAAAATATTTGCAAAAGACATATAAAAGACTGTTACACAAAATATTCAAGGAACCAAACAACAAGAAAACAACCCAATTCAAAATAGGCCAAAGACATTAACAAACCCTTCACTGAGGAAGATCCAAAGATGGCAAATAAACATATTGAAAAGATGCTCTACATTTTATGTCTTCAGAGAAATACAAATTGAAATCAGCAATGAGTTACCACTACATACCTACTCTAGGTAGGATAGCCAGAAATCAGCACACTGACAACACCCAGTGTTTGTGAGGATGTGGAATAACAGAACTGTCATTCATTGCTGGTGGGAATGTGGAACAATACAGACACTTTGGAAGGCAATTTGGCTGTTTCTTACAAAATTAAATATTCTCTTATCATTTGATCAGCTGTGAAAAGTTATTTCTAATAGGTCTTAAAGGCTATTTACTTCAATTTCTATTCCCCAATATATCCTCTCTGTCTTCACCAGAAGATTACAAGGCATGCTAAAAAAATAAGACTGACATATGATACAGATTTTATTTTACTCTGGCTAGGAGCTGGCTTGTGTGTTTAATGTTTGCTGTGGAGAAGGTGTTAAAGACCTCAGTTTGCTGTAGTGTCCTTGTGGGGTTTTTTTGTTTTTTTTTTTCTCACATGTTGTCCTTGGGTTTACCTAAGAATTCCTCTTCAGCTAGAGACTGCATGGCAGCTCTGTCAGTTGTAGTTCACTCTTGTACTGGTGCCTTATTGATGTGGTCAGAAAGAGTGAGTGAGAAGGAATGTTCTATGATGTTATGATTGAATTATCTTTTAGTGGGCCTGAGTCTCTGGGATGTGACCTCCAGAAGTGTTTCTCAGCCTTTTTATTTCTTCCCTTAGATGAAGAAGGAAAAGTAGACTCCAGGTAGATAAGGTTCTAGTAAAGCAATTTCTTTTGAACAGCAAGTTTTTGTTATTAGAGAAGGCCTGGGGTTTATGACCTTCCCCCTCCCTCTGCTTTCTCCTTCTCCTCCTCCACCTCCTGCTCCTCCTCCCCCTCCCCCTCTTTTCTTCTTCTCCTCCTCCATTGTATACCCTTATATTGTACACCTTAGGTGAGAGATTACCAATTACTCTCCCTCCTTCCATCTCTCTTTTCCCTCCTCCCCTCATTTGATTTTAATTGTGTTTTTCTTTTCTGTGGGCATATAGTTGTTTATCTATTGGGTTTATATTACTATTGAGTGCATTTGATACTTGCTTTTCTATTCTTGTGATACTTTACCACGATGAATGTGCTTCAACTCTATCTGGATAAATACAAAAGATGTAAAGTCCTCATCTTTTTTATGGCTGAATACTATTCCATGGTATACATGTACCACATTTTATTAATCCATTCATGCATTGATGTATACTTGTATTGATTCCACATCTTGATGATTGCAAATTGAGCTGCAATACATATTCTAGTGCAGATTTCCTTATGGTCAAGTGATTTTTTTTTTTTTTTTCTGGGTAAATACCTAGTAATAGGATTGTAGGTTCAACTCTTTGAGGATTTTCCATACTTCTTTCCATAGAGGCTGTATTCATTTTTAATCCCATTAGCAATATAAAAGTTTTCCGTTTTCTCCACATCCACGCCAGCATCTGCAGCTTTGGGGTTTGTAATGTGGGCTGTTCTCACTGGAGTTAGGTGATATCTCAGTGTGGTTTCCCTAATGATTAGAGACGATGAGCATTTTTTTCATTTATATGTTGGCCATTAGTCTGTCTTGTTCAGGGAAGGTTCTGTTTACATCTCTAGTCCACTTATAAAATGGATTGTTTGCTTTTTCCTTGTTAATTAGTTTGAATTCTCTGTAGACTCTAGTCATCAGTCCTTTGTCGGATTCATAGCATGCAAATATCTTCTTCCATTCTGAAGGCTCACTGTTTGCTTAAGTTTCTATTATCCTTAGCTGTGCAGAAGATTTTTAGCTTGAACACATTCCATTTATTTATTTTTTTTTGTGTTGCTGCAATTTCCAAGGGGGTCTTTTTCATAAAATCTTTCCCCAGGCTGATTTTGTCAAGAGTTTTTCCCACACTATCTTCTAGAATTTTTATTGTTTCCTGTCTTAAATTTAAATCTTTTATTCAGTGAAATGGTGAGAGGTGCATGTCCAGTTTCAGTCTTCTAATGTGATGACTTCAGATCTGTTTTTATTTCATAGAATTGCATTGGATATTCAGGGTATTTTCTGGTTCCATATAAATAAAGTACTATTTTTTTTCAAGTTCTTCAAAGAATGACATTGGTGCTTTGACAGGAATTGCATTAAATATGTAGATTGCATTGAGTAGTATGGCCATTTTAACAATGTTGATTCTTCCCAGCCACAAGCACAGTGTGTCTTCCATTTGTTAACATCTTCTGCTATTTCTTTTCTTAGGGTTACATAGTTCTCTCTGTAGAGATCCTTCATGTCCTTTTTTCCCAGGTATTTCCCAGGTATTTCATTTTCTTTAAGCTATTGTGAAGAATATTATGTTTTTGATTTGATCCTCAGTTTGGCTGTTATTGGTATACATAAAGGTTACTGATTTGTGAACATTGATTTTTGTATCCTGATACTTTTGTGTATTCTTTAATTACTTCCAGGAGTCTTCTGGGGTTTTCTAAGTATAAGATTATATCATCAGCAAAGAGCAAAAGTTTGACCTCCTCTGTCCCCATCTGAATACCCGTAATATCCAGAATTTGGCCAGAATTTCTAAAACTATTTTGAATAGCAGTAGTGATAGTGGACAAAACGGAAATTCTTTCAATTTTACTCCAGTCAGTATGATATTGGCTGTAGATTTGCTATAGATGGCCTCTGTCATTTAAGAAATGTCCCATCTATGCCTTTTCCCCCCCCTTGGGGCAGAGTCTCACTGTGTTGCCCTCAGTAGAGTGCTGTGGGATCACAGCTCACAGCAACCTCAAACTCTTGGGCTTATGTGATTCTCTTGCCTCAGCTTTCCAAGCAGCGGGGACTACCGGTGCCTGCCACAACGCCTGGCTTTTTTTTTTTTTTTTTTTTTTTGTAGTTGTAGTTGTTATTGTTGTTTGGCAGGCCTGGGCCAAGTTTGAACCCACCAGCCCTGGTGTAGGTGGTTAGCACTCTAGCTGCTGAGCTAAGGGTATCGAGCCTATGCCTATTTTCTTAAGTGTTCATCTCAGAAAGGGGTGCTGAATTTTATCAAATGCTTTTTCTAAGTCTATTGAGAGGATTATATCATCTTTGTTTTTGATTTTATTTAAATGGTACATTAAATTTATAGATTTACATATGTTGTACCAACCTTACATAGTTGGGATGAGGCCCACCTGATCATGATGTATAATTTTTTTAATATGTAGCTGTGTTCTGTTTGCTAGGATTTTTATTGAAAAAAATTTTGTTTTTGGTTTTTTAAATTTTATTTTGTTGCTTATTTTTTATTTCTTTGCTTTTTGTTGTTGTTGTTGTTGTTGAGACAGAGTTCCATACTATGCCCCTGAGCAGAGTGCAGTGGCATGGTAGCTCACTGCAACCTCAGACTCAGGCGGTGGGTATCCCACTGCCTCAGCCTCCAGAAGCCACTGGGATAATGGGCACTCGCTGTGGCACCCAGCTAGGTTTTTCCATGTTTTTTTTTCATGAGTCGAGGTCTCACTCTCGCTCAGGCAAGTCATGAATTCCTGAGCTCAAGCAATTCTCCCTCCTCAGCCTCCCACAATGTTGGGATTACAGGCGTGAGCCACCGCACCCAGCTTTATTGAATATTTTTACATCAACATTCACTAATGATATTTGTCTTTAATTTTCTTTTCCATTAGGTCCTTTCCTGGTTTTGGTATTGGTTGATGTTTGCTTCAGAGAACATGTTGGGGAGGATTCTGTCTTCCTCTATGTTTGGAATAGGTTCTTCAATATAGGTATGAGCTCCTCTTTGAAGGTTGGTAGAATTCTGTTGTAAAACTCTCTGGTCCTTGGGTGGTACCTGTGGCTCAGTGAGTAGGGTGCCAGCCCCATATACTGAGGGTGGGGGGTTTAACCACGGCCCCAGCCAAATTGCAACAACAACAACAACAACAACAACAACAACAACTGTCTGGTCCAGGTGTTTTCCTTTTCAAAATATTTATTGTTGTTGCAATTTTGGTGCTTGACACTGGTATGTTCAAAATTTTTAATTCTTTCTGGTTGGGTGATTTCAGATATTGGCCCATTTCCTCCATGTTTTCAAATTTCCAGGCATAGAGTTTTTTGTAGTAGTCATTGATGATCTTGTGTACCTCTGTGGTATCTATAATTATTTTCCCTTTTTTGCTTCTGTTTGAGGTTATTAGAGATCTTATTGTATGTTTCTGGTTAATCTGGTCTGGTCAAGGATGTATTGATTTTATTAATCTTTTCAAAGAACTAACTTTTTCTTTTGCTAAATAGTTCTTACATTTTCAGTTTCATTTAATTCTGATCCAATTTTAGTTATTTCTTTTCTTTTGCTAGGATTGGGGTTGGATTGCTCTTCCTTTTCCATTTCCTTTAGATGATCCATTAAGTTGTTGATTTATGCTCTTTCTGTTTTTTTTGCAGTTTTTGTCCTGCTGGACTCGAACCCACCACCTCCAGTATATGGGGCCAATGCCCTACTTGTTGAGCTACAGGCACCGCCCTCTTTCTGTTTTTTGAATGTGGGCATTAAATGTGATAAATTTCCCTCTTTGAATTGTCTTTGCAGTTTCCCACAGGTTTTAATAGCTTGTTGCTTCATTGTAATTTTATTTGAGAAATCTAATGATTTCCTTCTTTATCTCCTCCTTATCCAGCTGTCGTTCACCATAAGGTTGTTTAGTTTCCATGATTTTGTGTGGGGATGAAGGTTTTTGTAACTGGTGAGAGTTGTAGGTCCAATTTCAGTCTTCTGTGATATTGGCTGAGTTCTATCTTTATTCCCTTATGGTCTGAGAAGATACAAGGTATAATTTCAATTTTGTTGAGGTTTGATTTGTGTTCTGGGATATGATCTATTTTGGAGAATGTTCCATGGACCGATGAGAAGAACATACATTTCTTAGCTTTGGGATGGTATGCTCTGTATATGTCTATTAAGTGTAGTTGTTCTAGGGTCACATTTAAGTCTCTTGTATCTTTGTTGAGTTTCTGTTTAGAGGATCTGCCCATCTATCTTAGAGGAGTGTTAAAGTCCTCAGTTATTATAGTGTTGCAGAATATCATACTGTTCAGATCAGTTAGCATTTGTTTTACGTATCTGGGTGCAATTTAAGTTTGGTACATAGAGTTTTAGGATTTAAATGTCTAATTATTGTATTTTTCCCTTGACCAGTATTAATGTCCATCTTTATCTTTATTTTTGTTGGTTTAAATCTAGTTTCAAATAAGATTGCAACCCTTGCTCTCTTCTGATTTCTCCATTTGTCTGAAATATTGTTTTCCATACCTTCGCCCTGAGTCTTGTTTTGTCCTTAGAAGTTAGATATGGTTCCTGAAGACAGTATATATTTAGCTTGTGCTTTTTTATCCAGTCAGCCAGCCTGTGCTCCTTCAGTGGGGAATTCAAGCTATTCATGTTTATTGAGGGAATTTATAAGTATGATGGAGTATGTTTATCTTGTTTGTGGAAGTCCATTGCTTATTTTTATCTGTTGTGCCATTGTGGAAACTAGGCTTTGTGTTTTAATTTTGGCTGTCTTTACTTTGCTGGTTGTTCCTGTGGACACTGTGAAGAATGGGTCTGAGTACTTCCTACAGAGCTGTTCTTGTGGCAAATTTCTCAGTGTTTGCATTTTGGTAAAATAATTGATTTCAACATAGCATATGGAACTTACTTTAGCAGGATTTAGAATCCTGGGCTGAAAATAATTTTGTTTAAAAAGGTTAAAGACAGGTGACCATGCTCTTCTTGCTTGAAAAGTTTCCACTGAAAAGTCTGCTGTCACCCTGATACTTTCCCCCTTGCAGGTAAGAAATTGCTTATTCCTGACTGCTTTCAGAATTTTCTCTTTCCTTTTGACTTTGGTTAAGTCCATTAAAATGTGTCTTGGAGGTGCTTTGTTTGAAGTGAGTCTGCTGGGGTTCTGAAACTATCTGGTATCTGGATTTCTGGGTCTCTTACAATGCTTGGGAAATTTTCCATTAGGATGCCTTGAAGTAGAGTTTTGTGCTTTAGAACCTCCTCCTTCTTCTTTAGGAATCCCTATGATTCAAATGTTGATTTTTTGGAGTAGTTCCATAATGCTCTCAGAGAAAGCTCTGCTTTTATTATCCTTTCTTGCATCTTTGAATGATTGGGTTAGTTCAAAAGTCTTGCTTCAATTTCTGAGATCCTTTATTCTCCATTTTCTACTCTATTGTTGACACTCTCTACTATGTTTTGAATATCCTTGAATGTCTCCTTTAATTATTTGAGTTCTGCTACATCCTTCCTAACAATGTCCAGATCCTTGGTGACTTTGTCTTTAATTTCACTGATTTCTTGAGACAGCTTTTGGACTTCTTTCTAGATTTCTTTTCCTATCTTCTCTTTAATTTCATTCATTTCATTTGCCATTCATATTCTGACTTCTGTTTCTGTCATTTCAATAATTTCTCCAAGAATGGTATTTTCAGCTGCATCTCCCTTGTAATCTCTTGGGGGCAACTACCCTGATTTTTCATGTTGCCAGGTTTCTTCTGCTGATTCCTCCCCATGTATATTTTCAGTTTATTTATATACTTATGTATTTTAAAGGTAGAATGTTAAATTATCCCTAAATTTTTAATTGAGAGATAATCTAATTGGGGACCCATAGGCAACACCCAAGAGACCTATTTGGAAAGCAAAACTGGTGGGCTGAAATCAGATCCAGATGCCACAGGATATGGAGCTTGTCCCTCCCCTTCATCACTGTCTGTTTAAATGAGCAGTGGCTTATACCTGTGGTCTTTCCTGCATACAGCCTCCCAAAGCTCCCTTTCTTGGGGCTGCAGCCTAAGAGGGCCCCTGAGGACTGGCCTTACTTTCTACAAACTGGGTGGGGTGGGGCTATGGGAAGGACCTCCAGGAGATGCTCCTAGGCTGAGGGTACCTCCTGGTTAGTGGACCATATTGTTCCAGGCCAATTACTTGCCTCACCCTCAGGCACCTTCAAAAAGCTGTGGTTTATCCTGAAGGCTTTTGGGGAGCAGATTTGAAACATTGGGGTCCTGCCATTGGGAGTGGGAAGACTGTGCTGAACTGGCCTAGCTGCAGTTTCAGGCCTGCTCACAAACCCATCTAAAAGTCTGCAGTTTTCTCTCTGTTTCTGGTTAAAACAGATTCAAAATACTGAGACCCTTGCCTGTGAATGGGGGAGGGTGCCCAGTAGCCTACTCTTAAAGGAAACCCACACTCCACTGCCAGCAATTTGTTAAAACTACCACTCAAGTATTCTTACCATTTTATGGCTCCAGTAAGCTAGAGCTTCTGCTCCAGGTAAACGGATGTCTGTCATTCTCTCTGTTTTCCTGACTTCAGATTTCAGTGTGGCATTTTCTTTCTTTTTTTTTTTTTTTTTTCTTCTCTGATAACAAGATCTGTTTATTTTATTATTATTATTATTATTATTATTATTATTATTTTATTAAATCATAGCTGCGTACATTGATATGATCATGGGGCATCGTACACTAGCTTCATAGACCATTTGACACATTTTCATCATAATAGTCAACATAGTCTTCCTGGCATTTTCCTAGCTACTGTGGTATGACATGTACATTTCACATTTGCTGAGTTTCACACATACCCTTGTAAGATGCCCCGTAGGTGTAATTCCACCAACACCCCTCCCTCCACCCCCTTCCCCCTCCCTCTTCTCCCTTTCCCCCTTTCCACTATTCTTAGGTTGTAACGGGGTTATAGCTTTCATGTCAAAGCCCTAAATTAGTTTCATGGTACTGCTGAGTACATTGGGTACTTTTTCTTCATTCTTGAGATACTTTACTAAGAAGGATATGTTCCAACTCCATCCATGTAAACATGAAAGAGGTAAAGTCTCCATCTTTCTTTAAGGCTGCATAATATTCCATGGTGTACATATACCAAAATATTATTAAGAATTGTTCAGGAATTCTATTCCTTCTTGGTTGAGTCTAGGGAATTTGGGTATTGCCAAGAATTTGTTCATTTCCTCCACATTTTCAAGTTTATGTGCTTTGAGATTTTTATAGTACTCAGAGATGATATTTTATATTTCTGTAGTATCAGTTGTGATTTCTCCTTTTTCATTTTTGATTGAGATTTTAGAGTGATTTCTTTTCTATTTTTGGTTAATCTAGTGAAAGCCCTGTTGATTTTGTTTATCTTTAAAAAGTACAATTTTATGTTTCATCAATTTTCTGTATAATTCTTTTGTTATCAGTTTCACTTGTTCTACTATGATCTTGGTTATTGCTTTCCTTCTGATGGGTAAGAATTCCTGAATAGACAAACATTAATTAACAAAGCTGAAGTGGCAATAAAAAAAATCTTACACCCCAAATGTCCTTGACAAGGTGGTTTCAAACCCAAATCTTACCAGATCTACAAAGAAAAGCTTGTACCTATAAAAGGAATGATTCTGTAACCTAAAAAAGGATGGAATTCTCCTAACTCATTCTATGAAGCCAATATCACCTTGATACCAAAGCCAGGAAATGACACACCAGAAAATGAAAACTATAGACCAATAATTCTTATGAATAGAGATGCAAAATTTATGAATGAAATCCTAGCAAGATAAATTCAGCTGCACAACAATAATCCACCACGATCCAGTGGGTTTCATCCCAAACATGCAAGAATGGATCAACATGCATGAATCTATAAATGTAATTCAACACACAAATAGAAAGAAAAAACCAAAACCATATGACCTTCTCAATAGATGCAGAAAAAGCATTTAACAAAATTCAACACGCTTTTATGACAAGAACACTTAACAAAATAGGCATAGATGGAAAAGATACCTCAAAATTATAATACTTATATGTGACAGATTCATAGTCAACTTCATACTGAACAGGGCAATGTGGAAAGCATCCCTACCTTAGATGGGAAACAAGAGAAGGTTACTCACTGTCACCATTCCTATTCCACATAGTGCTGGAAGTCCTAGCCAGAGCAATCAGATAAGAGCAGGAAACCAAGGATATCTAAATGGGGAAGGAAGATGTCAAACTATCACTTTTTGCTGATGATGTGATATTATATCTAGAAACCCCCCCCTCCCCATTCTGCCAAAAGACTCCTGGAATTGATAAAAAAAAAAATTCAGAAAAGTCTCAGGTTACGAAATCAATGTACACAAATTAGTGGCATTGGTTTCACTAACAACAGTCAAGCTGAGTATCAAATAAAAAATGCATTACTTTTCAAAATAGCAACACAGAAAATAAAATACCTGGCAATGTATTTACCAAGGTGGTAAAAGACTTCCACAGGGAGAACTATGAAACACTGAAGAAGGAAATTGCAGAGGCTGTAAACAGAAAACATCATGCTTATGGATTGGCAGACTCAACATTGTTAAAATGTTTATACTACCCAAGCTGATCTATAGATTCAGTGCAATCCCCACGTAAAACACCAATGAGATTTTTCTCAGGTCTAGGAAAATTAGTTCTACACTTTATATGGAAGCAGAAAAGACCCTGAATAGCCAAAGCAACCTTAAGCAATAATAACAAATTTGGAGGCATCACTTTGCCAGGCTTCAAGCTATATATCCTACAAGGGCATAGTAAACAAAACAGCATGATACTGGAACAAAAACATAAATACACCTACAGATGAGAAAGGAATGTCAAATCACTTAGAATGCAAGGCTTTCAAACTTTTTTCACTCGTTCTTTTTTGTTCATTTCTCTAAGCCCCTTCCTTTATAGGCATACCCAGAATAAAAAGATTGTAACTTAGATTCTCAGTGATAAAGCTAACAATGATACCAGTTAACATGCATTAGTCTAACTTGGGAAAGTCCCAAATTGCTGGCAGTATTGTAGCTTTTACAATGAAAATCAATGAGCTAATTGGCTAGAACAAATAAGGTGGCTAAGGGTAATGATGAGTGGCAGAAAGAGAGAGAAACCTGCAATTCCTGAACCAGGAAAGCCAGTGCAGTTAGCTCAGCACAACAACTTGTTGAAATACATTGGATAGTTAATTATATATTTTAAAAGTGGCAGCTAAAGATTTTATTGTTTTCTGTAATGGAGTTAAAAAGAGGGCTTCTTACTGAGTATTTTGTTTAGATGAAAAATTCAGGATCTTATTCAAATTAGAATTGCAGAGAAAGGCATTTGCCAAGGACATGTAGGAGATCAAGTTGGGTAATTGGAGTATGTTCAGGAAAATGTTTCATTTTCACCAGATTGAAAAATAAATCAGCTGTTTATTAGTGGTGTAACACTGTGAATGATGCTCATGTGAGCAATGTATTAAAGATCTAATTTGATACACACAAAACTCAATATGATTATTCACCATTGAGCCCTTGCAGAAATGGAAAAAATGGCAAAATTTTCACTTCTGAGTCATTATTTTAGTTAGAAGACTAACTAAAGGGGTGTGTGAGTATGTGGGTTAGAGTTGGAGGGACAGGACGTCATGACTTCTACAAGTAGTCCCTTTCCTCTGCCTCTGTGATATCAAAGATGCCAAATTCAGTTATGACTGGAAGGAGGTGAAATCAATGATTGATGTTTGCTAAGGGAAACCATTAATTTTGCAGATCTGTGCTAATCGCCAACACATCCAGGGTCACTGCCCCCTCTGAAGTTCAATGCCAAATACTGAAAAGTCCTATGACGAGCAACTGGTAAGTGGTAAGAGAACCTCATCATACTAACTCTAATTCCGAAAGCTTCTGAAAATATTTTAAGCTGCAAGATACTTCAACCAACTACACCAGGACAGAGTTGCATTCCATCAACTGACCATTGGATTAAAAAACATCAAATGACCATGATGCCTCGGGACAAATCAGAGGATTTCCAGAGAGGATCTGGAAATGATGAGGTGGGAGAGCTGGTCCAGTTGACTGGAATCCCTTTCCCCAAACTGCTAATGGATAAGGAATGATATTTTGGGTGTCTGACTCTAGTAACATTAGTTGCCTTTTAGTCGGGTATATTTATGTGGCTTAGATTTTCTTCTATACAATACTGAACAACTATTGGGTAGGTGTAGGATGGTGCCATTAGGAAGGGGCAGGGGAAGGGCAATGAGCATGGATGTGTATGTCCTCAGATTTACACAGTGCCCCACACTCAGTGGGTCCCATGCTGGTTGGACTTTCTTGGAATTCTTAGTACTTTTAAACAAGAGGCCCTGCCAATTATGTAGCCAGTTCTGACTTCAAGCACCTCTCATAGACATGAATAATAAACATACAGGGGGTGTACCACACTCAGCTCATCCTTGGTATCATTCAAGATGAAAGGGGCCTCTACAAGTGGTTGACAGGTGGTGATGCTCAGGAGTGATGGGGGCACCCACTGCTCACCTCTTGATTTGTGGCCAAGTTCCTAACAGGTTACAGAGTGGTTTAGGTCTGTGATCTTGGGATTAGGGACCACAGATTGATAGAACAGTTTATCTAACAAGTCTGGGAGATACATTCTTCTCAAACTCAAATGGAATTCACCAAGGTAGACCATATTCTTGACCCTTAGCAAATTTAAAAGAATAGAAATTATGCAAACTACATCCTAGATCACAATGAAATAAAAGTAGAAGTTAGTAACAGAATGATAGCTAGAAAACCATCCAACATTTTGTGATTAAATATCATTTAAGGGAATACATAAATAAAGTGTGCATATTCACACTATTAAATAATAATCAGCTATTAAAAACAAGACAATTCACACATGCAAACAAAAACATTATGTTAATGAAGTAAAACATGTCTATGAAGTTGAAGAATATGCCGAATTAACTAATAATAATAGATTTGGCAAAGAGTGTGGGCTGCTGACTTCAACAGATCATTAGGAAATTTTCTAGAGTGTTGAAAACATTCATACTTTGATTAGGATTGATATTTATATATATTGGTTAAAAACACATTTAAATATAAGTGTGAGATATCTGTATATAAATTTTACTTCAATAAAATAGTTCCAAATGTATGTTGTATACCTACACACATTTACATATATTATCAACCTATACATTTACGACCATTTCTTACGCATTTATGGCACATAGCATTCACATATTACGTATATATGTGCATGTGTTTATATGTATATATTTAAATCTACATAAAATGTATGGAAATAAATTCACTTAAAAATACATATTCAAAATTTTACAATAAAAAAAGATTCTTAGATGAAATTAAAATGCATTTGTACAGATAATTTTGTCAAGTGTCTATTTAAGACTTTCATCCAATTTTTATTGGTTGTTTATCTCCTACAATTGAATTGCAGAAGTTCTTTATATATTATGGATTTAAGGCCTTTGTTAGATATATGATGAATGGTGATATATGGTCAAAAAGCCAGTAGATGGCTTTTTTTTTTTTTTTTTTAATTTGAAAAGCAGAAGTTTTAGTTTTGAAGTTCAATTTATCCATTTTTTTAGGTTCATATTTTTTGTATGCTATCCACAAATCTTTGCTACTCTGAACTTGCAAATATTTTCTCCTGTGTTCCTTTATGAGTTTTACAGCCATGGCTTTTACCTTTAGGTTTGTGATCTATTTGAAGTTAATTTGTATGTATGGTGCAAAAGTAAAGATTTACAGTTATGTAAACTCAATAGAGGATGCATTCTGAGAAATGTGTTGTTAGGCGATTTTGTCATCATGCAAACATCACAAAGTGCACTTACACAAACCTAGATGGGACAGCTTACTGCACACCTAGGCTATGCGGTATAGCCTGTGGCTCCCAGGTCACAAACCTATACAGCATGGCTAGTGTACTAAAATACTGTAGGCAACATTAACACAATAGTAAGCATGTATAACTAAACTTACCAAAACATAGAAATGGTGCAGTAAAAGTATGGTGTGAAAGATTAGACAGAGTACCCTGGAATAGGGCACTTGCTATGTATGAATGGAGCTTGCAGGACTGAGGGCCGGTTTGGGTGAGGGATTGACTAAGCGGTGAATGAACGTGAAGTTCCAGGACTTGACTCTACGCTACTGTCGCGTTTATAAACACTGCACACTTAGGTCTCACTAAATTTATAAATATATAATAAATTAACATTAACTTACTTTTAACATTTTTAATTTTTTTATGTTTTTGTAATAGCACTTATCTTAAAACATAAACACATAGCTATACGAAAAGATTTTCTTTCATGTTTTCTTTTCTCATAGCCTTATTCTGTATGCTTTTAAAGATGTTGTTTTACTTTTTAAACATGGTTTGTTAAAAACTAAGACACACCTACGGGGCATCTTACAAGGGTAAGTGTGAAACTCAGCAAATGTGAAATGTAAATGTCATGCCACGGTAACTAGGAAAATGCCAGGAAGGCTATGTTGTCTATTGGGATGAAAATGTGTCAAATGGTCTATGAAGCT
>CAUYPK010135421.1:0-15920 GCA_963574355.1 Loris lydekkerianus
CTCAGCAAGGCCCGGCCTGAAACTGCCTCTACCTAGATACAGCCAATGTGGTACCATGCCACTGGCCCGACCCTGTCACTCACTTCTTCCCCCGCCTTCTTTCCCTGCCCCTTCTCCACAATAAAAAAAAAAAATAAAAAAGAAAAAAAAAAAAGAAAAAAAAAAGAAAAACAGATGTTTAAGCTGTGCAATGTATATTGGTAGATTTTGGCATCTCTGGAAATTTAAATTATCACTGCTGATAAGAAGCCAAATTAGTGAAGGTGCAGGTATTCTAGGCCCAACATATAAATAGTCTCTGATAATGAATCCATCTGTCTCCTTAGAATTGTTACAGTCATTTGTTGGGTATCATCTGTCACTCTGAGCATGTATTTCTAAGATTCCATGATCAAGTAGAAAGATCCTGAAAACTAAATTTCTCTCCTTCCAGGAGATATAATTGCATAAAACATGGAACCAGGCAAGAACAATGGCTCCCAATAACGATGAGGACCTGAGTTTCCCCCCTTAAATGGAATTCCTTGTTCCATATCTTCCCACCTGTGGTTCTCTGTGCCCACACCCAGTAAAAGCTTCAATGCAGATGATCCAATACCTAGAATACTTATATAAATGCATTTGTTTATAATGCCCAGTTTTAGAACCAAACTCCAAGATTCAGATTCTGGAGCTTCTGAGAAACTTTTCCTTGATTTGCAAGATATAAAGTAACTCTGAGCTGAGAACTACAAAATTCTCACTCTTAATGACTTCATCCCCTGAACTAAGAGATGTGACCAAATTCTAGTAGGGGTTCGAGCAGTCCAAAGTGATATTACTCTATCACCGTCACCACTCAGCCCTCTTTCAAGTTCTTGTCTGGAAAAGGATTTACTGTTTGTCCTAGCTAATACTTGCCCCATAGGCATCTGACCTCCCTCATTTACAGCATTTACTGAGAACGGTTAAAACATGAAACCTCCTCCATTCCTTGGAGATAGTATATGTGTCTCCTATAACTCAGGAGTGTCTTTCTCAAGGACCTGAAAGCCACTTCTTTGAAATGTAATCATCAGGAAGGATGGGACCTCTGTTTCTAGAGGAGAAACCTTAACTTTGATCATCGCCAGCCTGCAGACACAGCTAAACTAATTGCATCTACAATGACCAACCTTGGTGATTTTTCTCTTCCCCAACACTACTTGATCTCCTGTTTGCCCCCCACTCCCTATACACTCAATTCTTCCTTGAACATGCTCTCAACTAGAAAGAGTAAAGTATAAATGTCTTACCACAACAAATAAGTAAGTGAGGTGATGGTTGTGTTAACCAGTTTGATGTAAGCATTCCATATTGTATATCAAATCAGCACATTGTACCCCATAAATGTGTACAGTTATGATTTAATTAAAAAATACTTATATGATAAACAAACAAACAAAAAATAAATAAATGCACCTTTGCCTCTGTGCAAATGGGAAGAAACCACAGCTCTTTCCCTTATCATCAGTTCCTGAAGAAAATCTGTTTTCATGCTTTAAATAATGTCTGGTTTTATCTTTGACAAGCCTCCCACAGTATAGAAAAATGTTATTAACATATATGGTATACTCTTATGCCAAGAATTATCCATGGAAATCAGTAGGCCTACAAGATAACATTGATAATCATGGAAGTGACTCCTATGCTGTATCATGAATTCTCTGAAGGACTTATCTTGGTGGCAGCAAATACTCTCTTCAAAGGCAGGTTTTAAATTTAACAAAGAGGCCTCA
Source organism: Loris lydekkerianus (assembly GCA_963574355.1). NCBI lineage: Eukaryota > Metazoa > Chordata > Mammalia > Primates > Lorisidae > Loris > Loris lydekkerianus. The sequence goes on from CAUYPK010135421.1 coordinate 1,758, forward strand.
TCATGCTACTAAAATACCATTGTTTCTGGACTTTTTGAACTTACCAATCTCCCATGGGCTGTTTATAAGGTTTCAAGGTGATGCTTGTGTATTTTCACATATATTAGGCCCAACATTTTTTTCTCTAGGGGCCTAACCCGGTCAATTTGGAGATGGGACATCTAATTTCTGAGCACAAAGTGTGACTCAATGGAAAATTTGGATGATCATGTCATCTGCAATTCAATTGAGCTCAAACTACTCCATCTGTACATTTATACAACACATGCATTTTTACCAGGCTTTTCCCTCCCCATAGCAATTCCAACTGTCATGCTCATAATTCAAGACCGACTTTGAACTTCTACACTGCCACACTGAACACCCAGATTATCCACCAACTGTCCAAAGATCTCTAACAGATGATATTCCAAAGATTTGCTCCTGCTTTCAAAGGACTTTAAGTGACTTTATCCACCATTTTAATCAGCCACTTTTTAAGGGAATTATATAGCACTTTCATGGGTCTGTTTACTCTTATCTATAAATACCTGGGAGAAATATTCATTCATGGACTGGACTTAGGAAAGGAAATATTGGCTGCCTCCAAACTCCTTACTCGATGATCATTCATCTAGTATATGACTTGAAATTATCTCATTGAATAAGAGAGTAGGGAAAAATAGAATTGTTAATGAAATGGAAAAGAATACTGCTTCACAAACCAATTATGCTGTTCACTCACCTAATGCCAAAAGGAATTAGTTACAGGAAGTATTTAATGGGTAAATTGCTATCTGCATAAATTAGATTCTAGATCCAATCTCAGAGAATTCCTACAATGCCTTGTCCATTTCAGTCCTTGATTGCTACACTTACTTAAGTATTTTTTCATATCTCTACTCACAGACAACTGCAACCCAAGAACATTTGGGTCACCAGCTTCTATATTTGCCCTACTCTCAGTTTCTTCATTTTTGCCTTCATTTCAGCATAATACCTATAACCTTTCTATTTTCTTATACATTCTAGATTCCTCAAAGTTATATTTTTTTTTTGGGGGGGGGGTGTTATTATTTGTTCTGAAAATTTTAACTCCAGTTTTTTTCTCTGTTTCCTCATTCTGATCAAAGTATACCTGTCAGGTAATAACATGACTCAATTAAGAGTAAGAAGTTGAGGATATCTACAATTATGAGAAAATATGACAAGTTACTTGTGGCTCATTATTATATGCTTTACTAGATATATGTAATTGAAATAGTTTCTTCAAAATAGAGGAATATTTTACTTATTTTAATTGGTATAGCATGTACACTTGGCCTCAGGAGTAAATCTGTAAAATATTCAGACAGGGCTTTTTGATGATAATCATTATTAAGCTACTGCCCCTTAACTTCAACTTCACCAGTCTAGTCTGCTTTGTCATGCTAGGGGAGGAGACCCTGTGAACCCCTTTTATCCTTCGCCACCTGATTCCCTGTTGGAGTCTGCAAAGAGAATGCACGAGAGGGTGGCTGGGAGCTCTTTGCCGTGTTCTTCCTTTTCCTTGTTTTTGTCTCCTTGTTCCCATCAAGTGTCACTCAAACACATGGGCAAGTTGTTCATGCAGCCATGGCTGATTCCAGGAAACACTTTTTCCAACACATGCAAACCCAGCACCAAGCACCATGCACCCTCTCAGAGACACTAGCACCACAAGCCCGTGCTCCCTTCTCTGACCAGCATGAGGACACTTCTCTGAGCTCAGCAACTCCAGACCCAGCCAGACACTATCTCCTTATTTTTGCCTTTTCACTTCCTGAATATCTAATAAACAATTTCTTTTTAAAATTCTATCTCTAAAATAACATGCATGCTTACTGTTTTCTCACTGGACACAAATAGGTACAATGATCCATAGGAAGAAATATCTTTTAGATTCTGGTCCAGTATATGCTCACGCACACACACAGAGTTAAGCCAAATGTTTCCTGAAACATTATCAACCCTCTTATTATGTATAACATACATTTTCTATTATCTTTATTCTATTATTTGGGTTGTTACTTGAAACTTCTGGTAATAATCAACAAAATTGATTTTACAACCTCCTACCAATCATTAATGAAATAATATCGATGCAGATGAAACATAAATATGTAGGTAGGCTAATACTCTCATCTCTTTGCCTACATGTTTTAAAGCAGATATTTGATTTGTGGGCACAATTTTATAAAAAAAATTTCCAAATGCAAATATGCTCAGGAAATTGGGAATAAAGCTTAGCAAGAGAAGAAGATTTAAAAAGATAATGAAAAGTGAAAAGTCAAAATGCAGTTAAAGGTAAAAGCTCAAGTTATGCAAAGAAATTTTATTGGGGTGATCTGAATCATCACTCTGAATCTTTCAATGGACAAACTAGGAAATATTGAGAACCAAAATGTGATTCATGCACACCTACACATGAACAAAATTATAATATTAATAATTACTGATTTCACTAAATCCTTCTGCATTTATTCTAAAATGGAATCTGTTCTTAGTCATAGAGAAAACATTAATAATAAGCCAGTCAAGAGAAAATAAAAGATTTTCAAATAGTCACAACAAAATCCCCTCAGTTGTCCACTTTGGAAAACTAATAAATTAATGATAATTCATATCCTCAGTAAAATGAAAACAAAAATCATTTCAAAGCCTACAGTGACTTTTCCATCTACAGAATATATCATGTGCACTACCTATGCAGCAGAAGAGAGGCCTTAGAGATTTTTTGGCAGTTTCAGGCCTGGGCTCCACTAAAAATAGTAACATTCACTTAAGAGGTCAATAGTTTGGCCTATTGTTTAATTCAGAACATTGAAAATTAGGCATAAATTTTTCTTTCCACTAAATTCAACAAATTATGATTAAATAAATTTATAGCACAGATAAACTCTGTGGAGAAAAGTGTAAAATGCCAAAGGAGAAATAGATATATGGCAGTAAAAAGAAAAAAGTATTAAAAATAAGGGAACCCGGTTTTCCAATAAGCTAATCACCCTTCATTTCTGAGAGGCCTCAATTTCTCTACTTGAAAATGAGAGTGTAGAGCTGAAGTAGCCTCAACGCCACTATGACATTATGCTATTATAATTTTTTTAGTATTATAAAACTAAATGAAGTTCCTGAGTCCCAGCACAGAGGAAAAGTCACTGGGAGCTCCCTCTGAAGCAAGTGCATCAATAAACCACGGGGTCTGCTCTCTCCCCATCTTCACAATGTCAGGACCTCGCCCACTGCTTCCTGTTCTCACCCTTCTGCTGTCAAGAACGGTGTTTGGCTCACTCCAGTATTTCCTTCTCTTCCTCATTTCCCATTCGTCATTAAGTGAAGAGTGTGTTTAAATATAGTCAGTTCTCTGACTCATAGTACTTATATTCTACAAATTCTAGTAGAGAACACAGAATGAGTGAATCAAGACAAGTGCTGTCAGGGGAGATACAGGGTTGGGTCTCCATGAGCTTCTGGTCACAACACTTCCTTCACTGGATCAAAACATAAACTAGTTTTAGGTGTGTTTCTGCACAAAGACACCTCATTTAATGAGTGAGTTGAGTCGTTGACATTGAAATTGTAACTAATAAGACTATAACTCATACCTGAACAGAGGTTATCTAACTCACGTATTTTTCTCCATAAGGCAAATCACAGACTTCTGCTTCGAAACACCAGACGGTTCTTCAGCACTGTACTTGAAGGCCATTGTAATCATCAAAATATCAAGAGGAAACAAAAAAATGGGAAAAAGCACTAACTAGACTGACTGCCAGTAAAGCATATGTTTATAGCATATACCAAGAAGGCTGAGCTTTGCCTTGTTCTTCCTCAGCTGAGAATGCATGTATCAGGCAACTCAGACTTTTTGCCACTCTGCAAATGTCCATGGCTAATCATGAGAGAGAATGTCCTAAATGTTGCAAACATATCTTTGGGAAATTGGGAAATTGTAGCTAAATGTAACTTTATTTACAAAACATTCATCACAAAATTTTATAAAATATTTACAAAATATTTATCTATGTGTCGATATACAAATATAAATATATTTAAAATATATATATGAGTTTGTTAATTTTTCCTGTTTATGGACATCTTTTGGACATCTTGTAGTACCACAAATATTTATTTTGGACTTACAAATAAATTTTAGCAATTAGCTTAATTCACAAATACTGAATCCACAATAATAAGGTTCAGCTATGTGTTGCACAGTTTCTCAGAGAGATTAGTTTTTATGATCTGTTGTGGATGCATAAATACAAACTTGACAATAGCTATACAACTCATGGGGTTACCCTTCTTTACACTAAAAATAAACATGGTACAGGGTAGCGCCTGTGGCTCAAAGGAGTAGGGCACCAGCCTCCTATACTGGAGGTGGTGGGTTCAAACTCGGCCCCGGACAAAAACCGCAAAAAAATAAAAATAAAAAAATAATAATATAAACACAGTACAGTCCAAGTCAAGTAGCCATTCAACATCAGCCAGCTTATCAAAAAATTAAAGTCATTTCTCTGGAATAGGAAAACAATGGGATTTTAATTTTTAATCTACATTTCTTTCATTCCCAAAAGAATTTCTAGTAAAATGAAACAAAACAACTCCATGGTATTAATTTTATTCCTGAATCTGTTTAAAAGTTATGGATTATACTTGCTTTTAACTATGGTCATAATTCTAGGCATGTACTAATCCAAACGAGTCTTCAACCTTTTGAGGGGAGTGGTCAAGCTCACAATGCACAGGCCTCCAAGGCAGCCCAGGGCTCTGCTGCAGCAGCAAACACTGAGGCCTGTCCCCTTCTGCCCTCTAGGCCTGCTGTGTCTGAAGGGGGAGTCTACCCTCTAACTAACATGCCAGCTTCTCTCTTTCCCTCTGGGAGGGAGACTTGCTGTCTTAGTGCCCCCTCCCTTTCTCTCTTTCTGCCTGGAGATGAAGAGGAGTAACCTCAGTCCCCAGCTCCTCTCCCTGACAGGTAGGATGGAAGCGCTAGGCCTGAGCGACAGCGACGTACCCCTAGGAGGAGCTGGGCCCCTAGGTTCTCTCTTTGCTATGAAGGAAGACTTAAGAGGTGTGTCTAGGGGAAGAGAGTAGGGACCAAGTTACTGTTAGGGATTGTCCCCCAGTAGGAGCAGACAGTGAGAAGTCCTTAATAACCTTACACTGACCTGAGCCCATGGGGCCCATTATTGTTTAATTAAAATTGTAAGTTTTGACCCTGATGGGTTCTCTGGAGGGTTCCAAGCAAGTGGGGAAGAGGCATGCATATTAAGAAGTTTTGTTATGTACTCCAACCTGTCAATTACCCCAAAGACAGAGGTGACAGCCAATCCTGAGGGAGGAAGGAGGAGGGAGGAGGGAGGCGGGACAAATTAGTCAGCTCACACTTAAAAAGACCTTATAGGTTCAGACCTCAGCATCTCTTCTCTGCTCACCAAGAGGGATCTTGGAGACATACTCTCTTTATATGTGTGCTTTGTTCTGCAATCAATGTATTTTGATGGTGATCACTGTGTATTTCTTATCACTCCTTCATTGGCTCTGTACCAGTGCTGGTTCTTAGCACTGGGAGCCAACAACCAGGGAACATCCTCCTTTGGAGAGACGGAGCAAATCAATCCTATGACGAGCAGGAATTTCTGTTGCATTTGGTGACTAATAATGGCAGTCATTGCTAATGTACTTTCTAGTTTACGTTGTATTAAATTTTAGGAAGAGCACTCAAATAAATTCAGTTAAATGCGAGTAATTCTCTATTTTTAACAACAGAAAATAAAATATTAGAATAAAAATAGCTTTAAGCATCTTTCTTTTTCTTGGAAAAGTATTGATTCAGTTTATTTAATTGAAATACGGTTATATAGGGTATTTTTTGATATGTGGGTTTTCTTGGTTTTGTGTCATTCAAGGAATTGATTAATCTCATCAACATTTCAAATCTGTAGGCATAGCATTGTTCCCAGTGGTCCTTTATTATTCACGTAGTATCCGTGAGATCAGTGTTCACGCCTCTCATTCCTGATGTTGCTCATTTGTGCCCTCTTGCTGTCGCTGTCTTTCTCTCTCTCTGATAAAAGCTTATCAATTTTATTGATTTTTCTAGATTGTTCTCCTATTTTTAATTATTTTTATATGTACTCTAATTTTTATTGTTTCTTTCCTTCTTGTTTTAAAATGGTAAGTATTTACAACAATAAATTAGATCTACCTTTCAAAATCTTAGATATTCTCTATTTTTACTTATTTTTTTGCCTGTTTATTTGTGAATGACTGTGTGTTCAGCTCAATTTTCCTATTGAGAATGTTTTTATATTAATTCCTCTCTTTTGGAAATTTCAAACTAGTAAAGGGGTACAAATGTTTTAGGTCACATGGGTCACTTTTGTACTGCTTGAGTCCTGGTTACAGGACTTTTGTACTGCTTGAGTGCCTGTCACACAAACAGTGCTCGTCGTCCTCACACAGTAGGTATTTAGACTTCTCCTCCTTCCTTGCCCACCATCCCCCAAGAAATTAACCAGCCCGAATGACTATATTGATAAATTCTACAAAATATTTAAGGATGAAATAATGCCAATCCTCCATAATGTCTTCTAAAAAAAAAAAAAAAGGCAGAAAACATCCTAAGTCATTCTGTGAGGTCAGCATTACCCCCAATGTCAAAACCAGACAAATACTCACATACACTTCCTTGTCCTTTCAAATGAGAAATTCACATCCCAGGAGATGTGTGCAAATTCACACCAACATCTTCCATTTTAATACCATTCCTCAATAAAAAGAACCAGGACTTTTAGCAATTTGAAGAAATGGCTAATTCCAGGACAAGGACCGGAAGCACCGAAGAAAACTTTGGAGCATTTTATAGAGCCATGAAATAAGGAAATACTAAAAAACAGCATAATGATGAGAGTGTGTGAAAGAGACACGGGAGTTAACTGTAAGAACTCCAGGTGGCCAATGCCGTAACAATATGAGCAGCAAAATAAAACAGTATTGATTAAAAGAAGGGGGAAGGGGCTTTATGAAATGTCTGTTACAAGCTAATGTTCCTGTTTTTAATTAAAATATATCGTGATTCCCTGTTCATATCCTGTCAAATCAAAGCTTTTCAGCTCAGTATGACCCAGCTTCCACCTCTCTCCAACCACATTCTACAGCAAATTTCTGGCCACTCCCTTGCCCCATGTTCACCACTTCTCACACACAACGCCTGCAGGGGGCGGTATGATGTAGTGATTTTGAGTTCATATTCTGAGTCAGACTGTGTAGAGTCCAAATCCAATCCCTGAGGGAATCACTTCTTAGGCATATTACTTAACTTCTTAATTTATTTTAATATTTAGAAGTACTAATGCCCCCTCTCAAAGTTTTTCCTTGAAAATTAAATAAAATGATGCTTATAAAGCATTTGCCAAGTAAATGCTAAATATGTACTATTATATTTATTATTCTTATTCTACCCTAATGGCCTTGAAGATTGTAAAGAGGAGGGCACGCCGTGTCTGCTGTGGCATTGCCTCTGCCTACAATATCCATCTCCTTCGTTCACCTACCTGATCAGATTTGTCCTTCAGATTCACTTCAGGTATCTTCGCTTCTAGTCAACATTCTCCAGAACTCCAGGTTGAATGAAATAAAACGCTCCCAGAGCACATATAATTCTATGCAGACACATCATAAGTTCTCTTGGAATTGCCTGTTTTGGTTGCCTGCCTTCCCACTGTGCTGTGAGCACCTTGGGCATAGAAAGCCTATCATACGCTGAGTATCACCATTATCTAGCCCATTACCTTGTTCATCAGACATAGTCAATATCTTGGTTGTTGTCGAACTGTGTCCCTGAAGACAAATAATCAACAATATATACTTATTGTTGCCAGTGCCATGCCTTCAGAGTAGAACTCAAAGAGTGAGATAAATATACCTTAACCTATCCACCACTCCTGAATTCTTTCTCTCATGTTTTGCCCTAACCTATCTCTAACATTTTGGCCTTTAGGAAAATTGGCTCAACGCCTTAGTCCCTCTGGCCCAGTGTCCCTGTCTCATACAGTCAGTGGTCTCTCTTACTGTGGTGTGTCATGAGCAGCCAACATCATGATGACACAGCGTTGTCTGCCTCCAACATGCCTCCTGACAGCTATCTTCAGAAATAAAATTTAAATTGAAACCATTCCTAACAACATCCATGACCTCAAGAAGATTCATCGTCTCTCCTGGTGCATGTAGTAAATGAAAAGTTATTATTCTCTCTTCACACGAATTCTGTCTGACAGATGGTGTTTTGTTATTTTAGGAAAGTAGCAGTCCACTAAGTCTTCAAGGGTTCCTCCACTAGTCCCATTGCACCATTTCCATAAATCTGCTTCTAAGAGAACACATACAATAAATTCTTCCATAATATAACTGCAGAGAAATTGGCATCTATTAGGGTCATGAAGATCAGCTTAAGTAAGAAAATCTATATGAAATTCCTTTGTAAACCATAAATGCTTTATAAATATGTGTGCAAAAAAAAAGGGAACTCATTTTCCAAATAAGTTCCTTGAAGTGATATTTCTTCATAGCATCTCCATATCTCCACAAAACCAAACATTTAAAATTGTTCTTGTCATTCAAGCATCTCTGCTTTTCCAATATGACATTATCCTCCAATCTCTCAAATGCTTAGTAGTAAAGCCAGGTTTTATAATTATCACTACCATGAATTTCACATGAAGGCAAACTGAGATAAAGTTAACTTCACTTTGGGAACAAAGGGTCCCTCTGAAAGTTTGAACACAAAAGATGTTCTACCAATGAATCCCAGAAGACAGCAATCATGTATCATTATTGATACATGTTACAAAGTGATATAATTTCAAATTAGAGATGATTAAAAATGGAGATTATCACTTAAGGAAATTTCTGAATGACAGTATTCAAGGGAAGGGACTAAGAGCATTGCAAGATGAAAAAAAAAATTGCAGACAGCAGTGATTTGTACTTTCAGAAAAGAAAGCAGTTTTTTCTTTGATTTGTAAAATATATGATACACAATTTTCATTTTAAGTAGGTTGAAAGAAATCACTATACTGAATTAGAACATAAATTGAAATAAGTAGTTTTGCATTGAACATATTTAAATGTGTAAAATAATAGGTAGTGTAAGTAGACTAAACTGGCCTATTTAGGATGTCAACTTAGGATACAAGTGTCTTTTAAAATTTGGGGTATTAATTGGTGCAGCACTTTCAGCGAGCATTTTGTCAGTTCCTCTTATACTAAATTTGAAAAGTTGCACACACAGTTATGATACTATAATTCCACTGCTAAAGGTTGGCTTCAACCTATTGCTACTAAGTAAAAATCATAAAAAGATTATAAAATTTTGGCTTTAAAATGGCAAAAATAATTTAGTAGTGTCAGACTAAAGAAGCAGAGGCTATTTTTATAAATAATAGTAATCTAGATACTTAATCACTTTAAACAGCTTTATCCTCCAACTCAAGTGATTCTAGACAAAATAGTCTCTCTCACTTTGATCTTCTTACATTGCTAAGCTATTTTGATGCCAGCAAATGTCACTTTTCATATAACACAGGTGCATTTTGTTTTTATTAGTGTATAGTTATGTTTTACCCTTTTACAAAAATATTTCATAACATACTTTGCATGATTATCCTGTGTAGCTTTGAGGGTTTTTACACACTTTATTTATATTTCTATTTACTTAGCATGCCACATGGGCAGTGATTATGTCAGGTGTAATCTCTACTTTTTATTTTTTTAAAGCCTGTATTTTGGAATAATTTCAGGTTTCCAGAGCAATTAGAAAAGAGAAGAGTAAGGTTTCACATACGAGGCGCTCACTTGCAGTTTCAATTCGTGGTATCATCTTATGTGGCCCATAAGCATTTGTCAAAAGAAAGAAACCAACAATGACATGTTACTATTAACCAAGTTGTGGGCTTAATTTTGATTTTACCAACTTTTTTCCAATAATTTCTTTTTCCATTCTAGGCTCTGTTGTGGAAACTGCACCTCATTTACTTGTAATGCTTGTTAGGCTCCTCCAGCATTGCATCTGATCCCGGTGTTTTTGTGGTTTTATGACCTTGGTGGTTTGGGGGAGTTCTCCTCACTATTGTGTATCATGTTCTTCAATTTGAGTCTGTCTGATTTTTTTCCCTTTTAATCTGACTGCGGTTATTGGGTTTAAGGAATAAAATCACAAAGGTTCAGTGTACTTCTCATCAGCCCATATTATTATAGTTCACACATCTTCTTGGTTGTCAGAAGGAATGGGAGGTTCATATGTTAATATCTTTGGGAAATTGTAGACCTCTGTAGAGAGGTATCCTCGAAATTTATGCAGCCAATATTGATTGCCACCAAAATTGGAGGAAATTTAAGGTATCCGATGGGCAAGCACCACAGATTCTAAATGATCCCTAATGTAGATGACTATTCTGTACAAAAATGAAATGCTACATTTTACACACGCATGAATGTCCTACCAGATGTGCCTATAAAAAAATGTATAACTATCAGAGCCTAGAAACTGGCACTGTTGTACAAGTATACAAAAATATTTTTTTATAGATTTAATATACATTAAAATGTTCAGAACCATAACAATCATGAATTTAAGGTAGAATTGTCACTATTTTTAGGAATATAATTAAGATTTTATTCATCAATTTGGAAAATTATATCACTGGTGTAGCATCACTCGTAATGTTTGAATTGCTAACACGACAACCCTATGATAGTATGCATGTGCAGCGACTGTGTTCATTTAATTCTATGTATATGAATAAATGCATTTATTTGCCCTTTATTTTAAAATATCAAATAAAAATGAGAATATTATTCAATTGAATATTATCTTAACTTTTGTTGTATTAAAACTTATCTTTGTAAATTGGAAAGGGCTTGTTTCTGAACTCTGCTATTTAATTTATTTTTTCCATGAAGAATTAAAGGTAGTTCTACTTTAAATTTAAATTGGATGTGAAATTGTTTCTAAGGTTTTTTTTAAGCAAAAGGGTTATCTATAATGGTTACTTTTTTTTTTCTGACTTCACAAGTAACCAATAGAATTGTAGAAAATTTCAAAAATGCAAAAATGTTGAAAGAAAAAAACGCCCAGAATTACATCACCTAGATATATTTCTATTTAATAATTTGTCATCTATTCGTCTATTATGTTTGGCACATGAAATCACTGCAGGCAACATTCTACTCTTAGCTCTCCATGGGTTCAACATCCCCTCCAAAGGCCCTATCTGAATTTTCACTCCCTCAGATGTCACTCTTGCTTTTCCTTCTTATTGTGTCTGTTCTCACCTTTCATCACAGATCAAATAGTGTCTTTTAGGTCATTCTGTAATTCTGTCCACCATATCTACATGGAAAAACAGTAACTGGTGAAGTTAAAGAAGGGCAACATTAATTTCTTTTTTATTTATCAAACAACTTTTTCCTTCCTCCTTCCTCTTCTAATACAGCATTATGTACCATTACATGCAGTCCTTTGAAAACCATCCACAGAAATGTTCAGGGAATAAAATGGTACAAATAGCTCAGGAAAACCGCCCAGCTCTCTAGACATCACAATCATAAATGGCCCTCCAGAGAAGCGGACATCAAAGAGAGAAGTCTTCCATATATAATTTAGCACAAAATAATGCACCCTTTTGTATTAAATTAGTGACAGCAAAAATTTTACTCAAGCACTTAATTCTGGAGCAATGTATTTATAAATCTTTGTTACTTGTAGTATTTGCATAAAGGAATCAGAGACAGTGCTGAAAGCCATACAGGCAAGGTAGGTCCAATATGCATCAGCAAAGATAACACTAATTAAAATATAAAACAAGTATAATAATGTCTCTTTTAAGAGTTTATTTTATAGTTATTAAAAAGAAGCTCTGTTCTAATACATACAATGCATCCCAGCACCTGAATGGGATCAGATAGGATTCTGGGTAGTAGACGTTGGTTTTGAGGTGACTGTGCCTTCTGCCCAATGATCCACTGTCTTTCCTTCCTTCCATTACTTAGCATGTTTGGGGGTCATTATTAAGTGCATTATAAGATGCTAAGTGTTTTCTGTAGGGGTGAAGAGTTACATGCAACATTTCATTTAATACTAAATTGTAAGGTAACTGCCATTAGAATACAGATTGTTGAGAGATTAAATCACTTGCTTATGTCACACTGCCAGTGAGTGTGCCTGGAGCCATGATGGTTAATGGTTAATGCCTATGCAGAAGGCCTAACCTATTTATTTTTAATAATAGTTTATTCTGGAAGTAATAACTGTCAGTAGCATATTTCATATATGTATGTATATGGATTCCAATCCTGACTTTTGAGAGTAATTGTTAAATTCACTATATTGATTGTGGTGTTGGTTTCAGATGTGTATGTTCAATTTATTATATGTCAATTATTCATCAATCATGCTTTTAAAAAATAGTGACAAATAGCATCTTGAAAAGTAAATACAAAAAGTCTTAACCAGATTGAAATAAACAAGTGATAATATGAATAAGTTAATTGGTCTGTATGCTGAATCAGCAAGTGGGAAGCCAAAAGGTGCTGATTCAGCATACAGATCAATTCCAATAAGTATTAAGATTCAACTAATGATTGATTAACCAATTAATTGTGTTTTTACAGGTATTAGTATTAGTAATAGAAGTACTTTAGGAATAAGGAAACCCAGAATAGAGGAGAAAAGAAAGGGGAAAAGCTACGGATCATATTTTTAGGTACCTGCTATTTCAGACATTGTTTCACACTTTAAGGAAGATAGAGAAGGATGGTAGACACAAATCTTGACTTTCATGCAAAGGACAGATATTAGTAATCAAACAATAGAACAGCTTTTTTTTATTATTAGATCATAACTGCACACATGAATGCAAACTAATAGAACAGCTTTTGAACTAGGGGCTAGGAAGCAAGATGTACATATATAATTGTTGCTTGTATGAAGTTCTTTTAGAGGACTGATACTGCATACTGAAGAATACAAGAGATGAGCTCCTATTCAATTAAAGATAGACACAGTTGAGTTGGAGTAGAACATTTCTTAAAGGAGAGGTCCTAAAACTCAGGAAGGAATGGTTTTATTAAGAAAGTGAGAAAGTGCATGCCTAACACGGCTATATTTGACAGGGCAGCAAGTATGGGAATTTCAAGCATATGAGTGTGGCTTCAGCATGACCAGAATGAGATAGATGATCAGGCTGAACATCAACAGGGACAAACGTGGTTGCAAGTGATCAGAGATAATTCTACATCTAATGTTAAGTTATTTAGATTTTACTAATAAGATAAGCTACAGAATTTAAGACTAGGTTTAACTGATCCACTTCAGTAACTTACACATATTTTATTCTATATCTTCATCGTCTTTGAAATGCAGGTAGCAAAGTGTGCAATGGAAGCTTATTTTAAAAGATTCATAACAGAGAAAAACTAGTTTGAATACAGGAGTTTTTAGCACCCTCTTCCTGTGAGAGCCCTAGAATTGTGTCTCAAGATTTAAAATCAGTTGAAAGTGTTATTTCTACTCAGTTTCTACTGTATTGGGATATTTTTCTTAATGGAATAATAATGGCTAGAATTGATTACCATCTTCTAAATATAGTCGGGAAAATTTAAGATCAAAGAGAAGTGGATTCCCCAATGTCACATTGTCAATAGTCGACAGAACAAGGGCTACAACAGAGAACTGCTACTTCTCAGTCCCAGCGTTCTTGGTGTTCACAGGGTGGCCTAGTCTTCTTCTTTTTCAACATCCATTAGCATGAATTGGTGGAAAAATATTATTCATGGCCATTTGAACATTATCTTCAGTAAGTTGCAACATATAAAATTATACAAAGCTATTTTAAAATTGAGAAAAAGACTGACAAAAAAATACATTAGCTTTTCAAAGTTCCCTTTCACCAGGTTACAACAAAATCTGCCCTTGACATTTTTTTTCAAATTGGTAACAAGTTGAAGCATTCATAAAATGCACATAGTCTTCTGCGGATGGTGGAACATCTTGTTTTCCTGTCAGAGGTCTATTAAATTTATTTATTTTTTTATTGTGGAGAAGGGGCAGGGAAAGAAGGCGGGGGAAGAGGTGAGTGACAGGGTCGGGCCAGTGGCATG
>CAUYPK010135422.1:0-128706 GCA_963574355.1 Loris lydekkerianus
ACAAAACTGTCTGGGCCAAAGGCATAAGGAATGTCCCATACCGTATTCATGTGTGGTTATCCAGAAAACGCAATGGAGATGAAGATTCACCAAACAAGCTCTATACTTTGGTTACCTATGTACCTGTTACTACTTTCAAAAATCTACAGACAGTCAACGTGGATGAGAACTAACTGGTGATTGTCAGACATATCAAATAAAATTATAGAATTGCAAAAATAATAATAATAATAAAATAAAATAAAATTTTAATCTAAGCAGGTTACTACTGACACTCTGAGAAACACTGATCCAAAGTCTTCTAAGTAAGACTGGCAAGATGGTAGTGATTATTAAAGTTGGGTATAATGGTGACTACATTTCTATATGTCTGAAAATTTCCACAACAACACAAGTCACTGTATGCTTTAAATGAATCGTTGTAAGTCAGAAATCTAGCGCTAGGATGAGCGTGGGCAATGTGATGGCCCCTGTCGCAATGGCCTGGAGGCAGGATGTGTGAGAGGAGGCAGCCAGGAAGACACACCAGGGAGCCAGCAAGTGATTCCTGGAAATGCACACAGCTCCGCCCTCAAGTGTAATCACATTCGTTTTTCTCAATCAAAAAGTAATAAATTAAGGCCACATTTAAATAAACTATTTTGCATGAAATTTACCCTATCAACTGTACTATTTATGTTTGTTTTTTAAAGACCGTGTCTCATTTTGTCACCCTTGATAAGAGTGCCATGGTGCCACAGCTCTCAGCATCTCAAACTCTTGGACACAAGCAATCCTTCTGCCTCAGCCTCCCGAGTAGCTGGGACTATAGGTACCCTCTACAATGCCAGCCTTTTTTTTTTTTTTTTTTTAGGGATAGGGTCTCGCTCTTGCTCAGGCTAGTCTTGAACTCTTGAGTTCAAGCGATCCACCAACCTCAGCCTCCCCGAGTGCCAGATTACAGGTATGAGCCAGTACGCCTAGCCTATCAACGGTACTATTTTGAAAGAGAAAGCAAGCCAGGCATGGCGGTACACATCTATATCCCAACTACTTGGTGGGCTGAGGCAGAAGGATCCCTGAAGTACAGGAATTTGAGCCCAGCCTGGGCAACATAGCAAGAACCTGACACTTAAAAAAAAAAAAAAAGATAGCTGAAGTCAGGAGGGAGAAGAGAATGGGTAGGTCCAGTTAGGATAGACAGGATGTAACAACTCTGAGGAATCTCCCAGGCTGCAGTTTTTGACTCTTAAATGGCAGGGTAAGGAGACTACAATTAGAGGCAGGGGGCTGGAGGGACAGAAGGGCAACGAGAGACACCACAGGGCATCCCCACTGCTGGGTGCTCTAGGCTCCCCATGCCTGTCTCAAGGCACACAGATCTAGAAGTCCGTCAAGCAGCCAGCAAAGCCCCCGTCCATGTGGGGGAGGACAGAAGCTGTTTGCCCAGTTCACGCCAGTCCCTAGGACCACTGCCTTGGCTTGTCTCTGGGCTTCCCCTGTCAAAGGACGCAGCTTCTATGCCACCAACAGTAGAAGTGCTTGAATGAAGAATAACGGGGCAGATGAGGCTAGGTGGACAAGGCTAGCGCTTTCCTTGTGTTCACAAGAGACATACTCATCTCTGATTACCCTCAGGAGTTCTGACCGAATTGTTCCTTTCCTACACAATGTGCCATGGCAAAAGCAGCAGCGATTTTGTCTGAAGAAAACGATGATGATGCTAATCTTCAGGGGAAGGCTGGTTAATTGCCACTTACCAGCTCAACATCCAAAAGGGGGATGAGTTTAATATTCAGCTTAATTGCGGCTGAGCCCACATCCTGTTCTCTCTCACTCTAGAGGGAGCCCAAGGACCCCCCCACCTCATTTCTCTCCCCAGAGAAAGAGAGAGATCAAAACAGAGTCCTCCAGGACAGGCAGCAGGGGTGTCCTCAGGTGGTGGTCTCTGCCCTCTCTCCCCCGGAGACAGCAGCTTCTGCTAGACGGAAGGCCCGGTGGGATGGAGCGCCCTGCCTCTGACTTGGGTCACAGACGCCACACTGGTCTCCTCCGGGCCTGTCTAGCCTGCAGATGAGTTTCGTCTGAGGCATGCTGTTGTTTGTTTCTTGTTTTGGTCTGTTTTAATGTGAATTCATCGCGAAACTGAGAGATTCTGTACAAAGATCTAGATTTCTGGATTCTTTCAATAAAAAGCCTGGTGACCCTGGACCTGGGCTAGGAGAACCTGAGCTCTCCGGTCCCTAACATTGGGTGGGCAGAACTAGTTCTTAATCACCGGATCTGCACTGCTGGTTTTCTTACAGGAGCTGGAGGCAAGTGGATTACTTCCTATGCTATGCAGCTGCCCAACAAAGGGAAGCGAAGGGAAGACAAAGTGGGGGGATATTTTAGGGGAACTGGCGGAGGGTGTATTTCTTTATATACATGTGAATATGCAAGTGTGTCTGTATCCCAGGAATACAATCCAAAGTGTCATTCTGAAATAAAACCCCACTGCCCAGATTTACTTCACCTCATGCCAGCGCAGTGCCACAGACCAGCTCAAGGACACTGAATGTGCCACAGTGTTCTTTAAACTACAGGTCTTGACCCAGCAGTGAGTCATGAAATCAGTTTAGTAGATCACCACCAGCTTTTCTTTTTTCTTTCTCTCCTTCTTTTTTTAAAATAGCATAGAGGGTTAAATTTATTGAGTGTAGAACATAAATGTCTTAACGCAATAACTAATAAGAAAATGCAGTGAAGGCTATGTTAACCAGTGTGATGAAAATATTTCTAGTGGTATATAAAACCAGCACATTGTACCCCATGATTGCATTAATGTACACAGCTATGATTTAATAAAAAATAAAATAAAGCAAATAGCATAGAAAAGAGTACACTAAAGATAGTTAAGGGTATTATGTAAACTTTTTATTTCCAGTTTTATAAATACACACATGTCCAGTCACCACATTGCGGGGGAGTTTTAAATTATTGGCAACAGTTCAAAAACAAGCAAGCAAGCAAACAAACCAAACCGAAAACACAGTGGTCTACCACAGCCCACCAGGCCAGGTGGTCCGAGAAGGATCTGGGGCTGAAGTCCTGTCTGCCGTGGACTGTGCAGAGACAGAGGCTGAGGTAAAGTGTTGTCTTGTGGGCTCTGGGTCACCTCCTCCTCACTGACTCGTTTCTTTCCCAACTTCTGAGGAAGCTGAGGTCACTGATGTGGCCTGTGTGACCTGGCCCCTGCCCGGGCAGATGTCTGCAGCGCTGAGCTCAGCTGCCTTGGGCTTCCTGTTACTGCACCACGGCCCACACGTCTCCTTCCCCAGAAGAGGGTTTGGGAAGCTGACAATGATCACAGTGACCCAGGAGGCCCACCTGACACACAGCATTACTTGAAACTCTTCAAAGACTCATGTCTACCAACACTGTATCAGTTGAGCCCCCGAGAAGAGGCAAAGTGGGTTTTAATAGCTCCATCTGATACACAGGGAGGGACACTGGATTGCTGCCGTTGTGTGCTTAGCCCAAACCACAGAGCTAGTTACGATGATGATGAAACCAGAAACTGTTATCTCCTGACTTACCCTAGATTCCAAACCTTTACCCCAGTCCTCTCCAAGAGCAGATACTTGCTGATTCTCTAATGTCCCTATGGCACCCAGACATCCGTTTGGATGTGCTGTGCAGACAGTCCCTTCTTGACTTGCCCTGCTTACAGAAGGTAAGATATAGCACAGACAGAGAATTGAAAGCTGGAGAGAATCCTTTAGCCTGGTAGTTCTTCACCAGCAGTGCACAAGAGACTCACACCCAGACATGGGCTAGGCTCATCCTCAAGCCCCTTGAGGCAATAACTTCTAGAAATGGGACCCAGTGACAGAGATGAGAATTACTGCCCTAAATCTTACCTCAGATATTAGACTGAACACTCTAGTTGCTAAGCAGCAGAACTGAAACCTATTTGCCTGATCCTTCTGAGTTACCTATTTCCTTCTGACAGAAGCGTTAATGAGCATGGACTTGACCTAAAGGCTGAAGGGAGGAAGAAATAGCAAGGAGCCTGGATGGTTCGTGGTGGAGCCTCCATTCCTGAGAGTTCCTGAATTCACCCCTGCGTCCATGGTGTTCACAGAAACTAAAACAGTTGCTCACCACCAAGCCAGGCCCAGAGCAATTCAGATCTGATTAGAGATGCTTGTTCAATATTCAAAATGTAAAACATAGAGGTTGCTGAACCAGCACTTTGAAAAGTTAATTAAATGCCAGCTTTCTTTTTAAGAGCTACTCTATCACTCACTGATTGCTTTGGCCATGTTGCAGAATGAAGCTTGAACTCTGGACAAGGAGAATAAACATTCTCCCTCACCTCTGCCTGTGGAGATGGGCGATGAAGTAAGGACACGTTGGCTCCATCCTTCCTATGAGCACTGTGTCTGACCTGGCCAGTGATTTGGCAAAGGGGAAATCACAGCCAGCTCAGTTTGGTCTTTTCCAAAGGGCCAAAAATGCTCATCCATGAAGCCACCACATTCTGGAAACCTCAGCCTCTCAGGTAAAGGACATGCAGATGAAATCATGACCTTCATCTAAAGCTCAGTCCTTCAGCTCCATACTCAACTCGTCCCCTCCTGGTCTTCATCCCAGCTTCTCTCTGGCTATGCTTGGTCTGTCCTCCTCGGCCTGGTGCATCCACTGTCCACTCTCAGGGCAAAGCCCATCCCAGGAGCTCTGTGCTGCCCCTATCCCCCTGACAAGCCCGTCAGAAGGAAGGTGATTACTGATAACAACGGTCAACATTTATTGAGCTTGTTGGGCACCAGGCACTGTCATTACAGTATTTCTATGTTATATATTATCCATATCTTTTATATAATAGTATACATCATCTTATTTAATTATCAAATTATTTAATTTGATTAATTATCAAATTATTTAATTTGCTCTGTTTTACAGGCGAGGAGACTGGGGCTTAGAAAGGTAAAGTACTTTGCCTAAGGCTATCCACCTAGAAAGTGATAGGGCCAGAATGCAAGCCCAGGCTGTCTAACTCCAACGCTCAGTTCATAACCTGTACAGAAAAGAGACATACAGGCAGTTCTACACTGTGGGAAATGCTCTTTGTAAAGATGTCACTTCAAATCCAATTAATATTTCCAGGACAGGGACATGCGGTCAACCTATAGTAGGCTATAGCTTTGTCAGGTTTGACAACATGGTAGTTAATGCTGGCTTAATTGTCCTGTGATTTATTACATGCATGTTTTATTTACAGCATGACAGGTTACATTATGGCAAAAAAGAGGGCCTGTCCAGCTAAGTCACCTTTCCCTCCTTTTCAAATTTCTTTTGCCCAAATGCAATCCCTCTTTTTGGGCATGTGGAGCCCATGGTGACATTCAGTGCATAATTTGAGGATAAGCTGATCCCACTGGCAAACCCTGTGTCTGCAGCCACACAAGACCATGGTGGACTTGGTTCCTCATGGTTTCTCGGGGTGGGGGTGGGGGGAATGTCTTGATGGTAAAAAGTGCTGTGCAGTGCTTCCCTGCCTGCAGATCTGCCTCCTCTGTCCTTCCTGCTGCACTGCGGGCCTGGTCTGGCTAGCATGACCAGGAATCCACATGAACTTGGTTATATCCGTGGGACTAACAAGAGCTCTCGACCCCAGTTGCGAGGACCCTGCCAGCCTCTGGGGAAGAGACCTCAAAGCAACCTAGATTCCCCGGCACCAGCTATAAGGCTTCGACTGCTGCTACACAGGTTACGTGCTGAAGGGTAAAAGGCAGCCCTAATGTAGACATCATCTCAGTTAAAACATTTCTCTCGAGTTTAATGTAATACTGCAGAGATCTAAATGGAGATGAAGTACCATGGCTCAGAGAACAGCCAGGATGCTATCTTCATGCAGCATGACAACGTTCGGTGGTTAATTAGCCACCGTTAACCTATTTTAGCAGGGGACATAACTGGGATAAATGGGGGGAAGTGTCCTTGAAGTCTCTTAATATCCACAGCACACACTGGACCCCAGACTCCCCTCCCTGCTGCAAGGCAGAACAAGCTTAAAATAGACCAGAGTGCCAGGCACCTGGAGCCTGGGCTGTTCCAGGGTAGGCCCTCTGCCGGCCCATCCCTCCTGGATCACAGCCTCTGATTTGGGGAGGAATGCAAAGAGTTTGGGCAAATAGTTACAACTAGAACTTGATACAGGTGAGAGGAACACTATAGCCATAGCAAGCCACTCACATGGCTCCCATTACAAAAGAGAAGGTGTTCTGCAGCCAGGGGCCAAATGCATAAAGAAAAACTGGCAAAAGGAGAGCAGAAATGAGGTCCCCACTAAACTGGTGGCAAAGCTACCTGACATTTTAAGAATGTAGCACTCCCAGGGTGGCGCCTGTGGCTCAGTGGGTAGGGCGCTGGCCCCATATACCAAGGGTGGCGGGTTCAAACCCGGCCCCGGCCAAACTGCAACGAAAAATAACCAGGGAGGCTGAGGCAAGAGAATCGCCTAAGCCCAGGAGTTGGAGGTTGCTGTGAGCAGTATGACGTCATGGCACCCTTCCAAGGGCAACAAAGTGAGACTCTGTCTCAAAAACAAAACAAAACATGTAGCACTCCCTCCTCTGGAGGAAATGAAAATCAAAATGCCATTTTCTTGAAAGGTTTTCTATCCTCTTCATTTAAAAATGTCCAATAAAAATCTCACAATTGCCTCCAAATCTCACTGATGTAAATTTTACCAAGGCATAAAAGATAGGAATATGTCCCAGATCATCTAACATGTCACTTGCAAATCCCAAACCAAGGCTCTGCTTTATAAATGTGTGGCCCACTAACTAAGCCTTCACAATGAGGACCCTAATCTGAGGAAAGGAGAGATCTTTCACTGTCATTACGGTTACACTGTCCCTTCAGTGTCAGGCAGTTTACTGGATAACTGGGGTCCTTCTGCTCTGAGATGTCCCCCATGTCTACAATTCCAATTAAAAGCCAGGTATTTCTCATGCACTGAAGTTTTCCTTGTCCAATAGATTTATCCTCATTTCAACTTCCCCTAAAAGCTGAAGTTCCTGCTCCCTTCCCCTCACCTCCTTGCCATTCATGCGTTTGGTGTCCAGTACACATTAGCAGATAATGTGTTTTCTCCCTTCTTTTAAATGGGGAGGAGAAGCAAGAATTCCCAGGCACCTAAATTTTTGTACTTTGGAGTTTTAGGTCACATCAGATAATATTTAACTCCCTTCACCATAGTTCATCAATGAGGCATCTGGTAGAAAGATGAAAACCTGAGTCCTATCCTGTCTGTAGACGGCCAAGCCCTACCCAATTGAAGGCAAGGCAATTCCTGGGTGAAGTTTGCCCCCTGCTGGTCAGATTAAAAATAACTCCTTTGTTCTGATTTAAACTAAAAGAACATTTATTTAATATATTAAGAAAAGTTGAAATATACGGAAACAGTTTTAGTATCTAATAATAGATATGGGAACATATAAAATGTATGTTGATGCCTGATATCAAGAAGAAGCTGTAGAGACTTCAGATCTTAGGTATCTCAGGTGAACATTATTTTACTTGGGAAAACTTGACCGCTAATTATCTACTAGGCATAAGCAGGAGGTGCTGGGAATTTGCTCAGGAGTTTGCAATCTGGTGGGAGGAAAGACCATGATAGAAATCACACTACTATCTCCCTAAACTCACATACTGCAGGGCTTAAGACTCCACCACCATCCAACTGTGCAGCTGCTACTGAAGAACTGGAGATCAGGAGTCCTCAGAGGGACTCAAGCAAAGTCCCACAGCCAGCTGGATACACGGCTGGGACTTAAAAACCAAGGTTCACAGTTCCCTGTTTGTGCTGCTGGTTCTACTAAACACCAACTTTGAGAAGTGAGGGAGGTGGAAGCAAAATGTCATAGAGCACTGAAAAAGGAAGCAGCCCATCCAGCTGTGGGTCTGGGAGGCCTCCTAGATTTGCCAAATGAAAGATAGGACGCTTGCAGGAAAGCCCCAGGAGGGAGACAACCTGAACAAAGGTCCAAGGCATGAAGGGCCATGGGCGTTCAGAAAACAGCAGGGAGCTTGGTGTGGCTGAAATACAGACAAGGTGGTGGCTGCAAATGAGAATGGCATCAGGGCTGCCTGGGTAAGTAGGCAGACTTGAATTAGACAGTATTACTTGCTGTTATCACCTCTAAAAATACTGCATACTGACAATTAAGTTCACAAACTCATCCTAGGAAAAGTGTTACATACCTCATTGCTGAATATCACTACAGTCACCTTCCAAGTACTCCCTTTGGGAAGCTTTGCACTGACACCAGTGACTAGTCCACCTACAAAAGCATTTTTGGAACTCTTTTTCTGGAATGGTCATCAGAGCTGTCATTGTATGACACACAAAAACACACAATAACAATAATGAACACCACTCAGCAAAACACCACCATGCATTGACACCAACAGATATAAGACGCTGATATACCAAGGAAACCTTACCGAGTTGTTTGTACAGTACTGCTAACAACTAAGTGCATGGTGTCAAGTCCACAAACTTAATTTTCAAACCTTGTACATATACACTGACATTGATCAGGAATGAGGAGGTAAGTTGTGGCTAGAAATTAATGTTCACTGAGTTCTTTTTCCCCCACCTTCAAGTAACTTGAGCCCACACATACAGATTTCAATGAATAATATGCAACTCACCCAGTATTCTGTAGCATAAAAGCAATAAAAAGGAATTAAGCAGAAGAAGTTGCTATTCCTCCCCGGAGAGAAAGAATGGGGAAGAAAAAGCAGCCCAGAAAAACTGCCATAGGACAGTGCTTCTTAAACGTGTGCCATTTCCAAATGCCACCTTCACAAATATTGCCACAGCTGTTACTTTCTGCACTTACTTAATACTTTCTTTAAATTGATTCCTTGCTTTTACTTTAATCAATTTATTTGAAAGAAAACTTTATATCCTCAATGGAAAGCTAGCATCACCAGCCACAGATAGGGAAGGCAACCTTAAAAAAATACAGCTATAAAAAAATTACAAACATTATTTTATTACAAACAAAAGTCTGAGAGTCTACAGATTTTTTCCTTGTTAAAAAAGGAGATAAGTGGGGTTAAAGAAGTCCTAAGAAAATACTTGCTGCAAACTGAGGCTTTTCCACCGGTGTGATTGGAGGAACTGAACGCTAATGGAAAAGAGAGTAACTCGGGACTCAAGGTCAGTCATGGACAAATGCCTCTATGAGGATGGAGAACAAAATGAGCTAGGACGTGGTGACTGGGACAAGCAGAGATCACGTGTCCATGAACGGGGGGGGGGGGGGCAAAATTCTCAGTGCTTCTAGAAACCTTTATTTCAATTCACTTTTAATCAACAATTGGTTTGGGTCCTTTACTTCTCCTAAGAGTTCTTTTTAGTTACTAACTCACTCTTTCCTCTGCTCTTCCTTAACATCCTGCGGTCCCTCTGTAGCCCACAAATACACTGAGACTCTCCCAAGTGATGGGATATGCAGAGAGAAGGTGCCTCACTTCCAGCTGCTGGCCTGCACGGCCATGAGGGAGTACAGGACCACAGCCTGCTAAAGGCTCAGGGCCCACCCTGGTGATTCTTTGGTAAACACGAACCAAGGATACCCTGGCCTCTTGTACAATAATGACTGTGAAGCCAGGAGAAACTGGTGTGGCCACCAGTCACCAGCTCTGGTGGAGGTAGCATGGGTTAAAAAATAAAGCCACTGACCAACCAATTAAGCTAGGAAGAAACTCACATCATGTGAGGGGCCTCCAATTCATATGCATATTTATACCTATGTGTGCCCAACCGGCTTCATCTATATTAAAACTGCTTTCCTAAGTTCTCCATTGAGGCTAAAAAGAAAAGGAAAGAAGTGGGTGTGATATTCACAAATGCATTTTAGATCCATCAAAGGGAGAACAAGGAGATCATTTAAGCTGGTAGAATTCTAACCAATGGCTGCCATCTCTAATCATTCCCTCCTGGCTTTTAGCTGCTCATACTGCAAGGCAAGTCCCCCTTAGCAGAGACTGGCTGGCTCAGGGGACACAACTTTTTTCCTTGAAAGTTTTTTTGTTCAATAAGATTGCTTCATATGATCAACATCTCATTTCTGTGGGGGTCCCGGAGGATAGCAGTAAAGACAATTTTATTCTAACAGACTTGCTCTTGCACAAATACTATAGTACATGGCCTTTTCATGAACTTGAGATAAATGCTTACAGCTCTCAAGGTTTGAGAATGGGCATGGCTGTACAATGAGAGGCACATTCTATTACACTAATTAGCTGTACGACCTTGGGCAGTGGGGCAAGGTGACATTTAAGGGCCTTTCTAACTCCATGATTCCATAACTCAGAGGCACTTAATCTGCCCCATTCTCATCTTCAAACTAAAGGGGCCGGACTCTAGGACTTCTCGGGTCGCTCCCCAGTTCTGTGCATCCCCCAGTCCAGGCTCCCATACCCAGCTGTTCCCCGTGATTACTATTCTCTACTCTGACAATCCCCGAGCAGCCAGTTCCCTGCTACTGGTTTATCCAGACCTAAAATTTCAATCGAGACAGTATAATGTGCTGGTTTAGAGCTGGCAAAATCAACAGGGAAAGAGGAAAACACAGAGAAAGGGAGGTAGAGAGGTGGCCTACTTGCCTCTTCCCTTTTCAACCATTTTTAGGGATAATAAAGTTAACCCAAACTCTTCCTATTTAAGAATGTAAGGCCATTTCCTCCTTAGCTCTTCCTTTTCCTTTGTTAGCTGTTGTTAAAATCTGCTATAATTTTTCCATTTGCACAGAGAAATGCTACTTTCCCTTTATGCTCCACTCCTCAACAGTTAATCTGCTCCTAACATACTCAATTATTTTCTTCTTGTTTAACACAAGTCCGTCCTTTCTTTCCCTCCAAGCAGCTGGAAAGATGGTATCTGCCTAGACCTGCTGAACCCTCCAAACAGGGGCAACTCACAAACCCACCCTTCTGTTCTCCAGGTCAGAGAGGACTTGTCAGAGAGCCACAGGTTTAATCCTTTAGGATCAGGCCAGCCAAGGTGTGTGTGCTGAGCTCTGGTCTTGGGCCCCAACTTAAACAGCTCACTTGAAACCAGTGGTTCTGAGCATGGGCTCTGGAATCAGGGAGTCCTGTGGTTTGAATGTTTGTGCCCCCACCAATATTCATGTTGAAACTTAATCCCTAATGCTACAATACTCATAGATGGAGCCTTTAGCAGGTAACTCACGGGTGGGATCAGTGCCTTATCAATGGGCTGGAAGGGACTTGCTTAAGCCTTTTTGCCTTTCTGGCTTCTGCCACATGAGAACACACAACAAGGCAGCAAAAAGCAGCCCTCACCAGACATCAAACTTGCTGGAGTCTTGATCTTGGACTTCCCAGCCTCCAGAACTGTGAGGAATAAGCTATTATTCATAAATAACCCAGTTTGTGGTACTCTTGTTACAGTGGCAGGAATGGACTAGGACAGAGGGCTTGGGTTCAGATCAGAGTGTCCCCACACACTCTCTGCGAGCTGTTGGGTAACTCATGCAAACTGCTGCTGCACTTGCCTGGGCCACCCTGGGTAGCAGGCCTGGCAGCTTGCCCCTCACCTGCCCTGCCCTGCCGGCCCCCATCTACAGGCTCCTACCCACACAGAGACACATTCTGGCCAGCTTACACGGCTTCCCCACTAGCTGGCCATACTTTGTGCTAGCGTCAACTTGCCTCCAGTTTTCTCAGCATTCACCAGTCTCATTTTCCCCCCATTTTCCTTATTCTGCCACTTGTCTCTCTTCCTTCATTTCAGACACTTCTGTTCATCCCTCTTCAAACAGCAGCTTTTTCTGACTTTCAAATCCCTTCTGAAGGATTCTGGACTTCTGGGAAGCTTCTAGAATTAGGTGAAATTATTTCTGTGCTACTAACCCTCCACATCACATAATAGGGCTCACCTGTTTTCCAGGCAGGAAAAAGGGAGAATGACATGAAGGTGAAAGTGAAGGGGTCTTGCTAGCAATAAATAGTTTTTTGTGGATGAGGGAGGGCAATGTGCTCTTCAAGAGGGGTGCTACCTCTTTCTCATTGGTCAGAAATGTATACAACTACCCCTCAAGGTGAGAGAGGCTGGGGAAATAGATTATTTTTAGGTGATTTCACTGTCCGAGACATCTGAATTAAAAGGAAAGGGATGTAGGAAGATGAAGAAAGACGGGGGGGGGGGGGGGGGGACGGGTAGGGGAAGAGGAAGGGGAAATGACTTGGTGTAGATACCAATCTCTTTTCTATTTTCGAGCTAAGATTCAGAAGTCACTGGATGAGACTGGAGGTACAGCAGCCATCACCCAACCACCAGGCATGAGCACAGTGATGTGGGCAGAAAGACAGAGGCCATCCCTCCTGGCTCAGTGGGGCTGCTGAGCCCCAGACCTCTCATTTTCTGAGATAAACTCCTTTCTGGTTAAGCCTCTATTGATGGAGTTTTCTGCAGCTTGCAGATGGATGCAACTCCAACTAAACAGCACATCTACTGGCAAGTGAGAACTCATTCTCGTCAAGAAGGAATATTTCCTATGGAAAAACCAACCACACATAATCATAATTAATTAACACTACTATATGGTCTCAGAAGAGAAAGCAATGGTTTGTCTTTCTACCAGACAAAAGGGTGTCAAACTCAGGGGGGAGAAAAGATGAGCAGAACCTCTTTACAACTTTGTCCAGCCTAAATAGAGAACATCCACCATAAAGAATGGAGATGGAAGAGCCCTTAAGAGGAGTGTGGTATTGTGATTTACAGCGAGAAAAATATATTTAGTCTTTATCTAATACAGCTGACCTTTAACCAACATGGGGGTGATGGATGTTGACCCCCCATCAAAGACTCACCTATAACTTTTTTGTGTGTGTGTGAGACAGAGTCTCACTTTGTCGCCCTTGGTAGAGTGCTGTGGTGTCACAGCTCACAGCAACCTCAAACTCTTGGGCTTGAGCGATTCTCTTGCCTCAGCCTCCCAAGTAGTTAGGACTATAGGAGCCTACCACAAAGCCCTGATATTTTTAGAGATGGGGTCTTGCTCTGACTCAGGCTGGTCTTGAACCTGTGAGCTCAGGCAATCCACCTGGCCTCAGCCTCCCAAAGTGCCAGGACTACAGGTGTGAGCCACCATGCCCAGCCCACCTATAAATGCTGACCCGGCAAAAACTTATCTACTAATAGCTAGCCTACCAATAGCTATTGTTGAAGCCTTACCAATAACATAAACACTTATTAACACACATTTTGTACATTATGTGTATTTATATTCTTATAATAAAGTAAGCTAGAGAAAAGAAAAGTCTACTAAAAAAATCATAAGGAAGAAAAAAGATAGCTATTATTATATTAAGTAGAAGCCAATCTGGAGATGGAAAAGGGAGCTTGGTCTTGTCTCCCAGGTGGAGAAAGCACAAAGAAAATCCTCATGTAAGTGGCTCCTGGCAGCTCAAACTTGTGTTTTTTAAGGGTCATCTATAAATACAGGCAGTCCCCAGTTATAGACAACATGATTTATGACATTCCACATTTACCAATGGGCCCTCAAGGATCCCTATAAGGATAATTTCTACCCATGCACATAACACATGGTGTAGGTGGCGCAGCACCGTTACCTAGCAGTCAGTCTATCATAGACAGAAAAGCAGGTGACAGAAACACAAGAACACGAAGAATCAGAAGATCCAGGGCCGAGAAGGTTGATGACAAAAGAATTTGCGGGAGCCTTTCATCTATTGAAGTGGGATCTGCTAAGCTTGAGGAGCAAGATCCTAACATTGAGGAATTTACAAAGGTTTACTACACAGTTAATGAAAATTTCAGCTGCTATGAGGCCACTTCGTATGAGAAAAAAGAAAGCGGGTGAGTAAACAGCACCAGATACCTTTCTCAAGAAACCAACCTCAGTGGCAGGCTCTCCTCCTCCAGCAACAGAGTCAAATCGGAATGGAGGACTTGCCTTGGCGCCTGTGGGTCAAGCAGCTAAAGCGCCAGCCACATACACCTGAGCTGGCAGGTTCGAATCCTACCCAGGCCCGCCAAACAACGATGACTGCAACCAAAAAATAGCCAGGTGTTGTGGCAGGTGCCTGTAGTCCCAGCTGCTTGGGAGACGGAGGCAGGAGAATCACTTGAGCCCAGGAGTTGGAGGTTGCTGTGAGGTGTGATGCCACAGTACTCTACCCAGGGTGACAGCTTGAGGCTCTGTCTCAAAGGAAAAAAAAAAAAGAATGGAGGACTCCATCCTCTCCAGCACCACCTCCATCATATTCTGATCTATCTTAGGCCATCTTCTTGTCTCAAAAATGCTCTTTCCCATAAGCAAGACCTTGATGCCACATTAGGTGTTAACCTTTAAAATTCTTTTTTGAAATTTCTCCTATCTCAACTTTTTGTATGAGTCTGTTTTTATGGTTTGCTCAGATTAAAAGAGGATAATACTTTTTATAATTTATTATTACAGTATGGGGTATTAATACTATTATTACAGTGTTATTGTACATTATTTTTATAACATACGAGCCATTATAGTTCTGCTGTTACTACTATTATTTATTGTTAGATGTCAAAAGGTGGGAAGGTGTCACAGAGAACCAGGCCAATGGAGTTAATAGCAGAGGTTTATTAAGAGCATCTGCAACCAGATGGGCTGCCACCAAAAATGGAAAACGGCTGCAGTGCAGAGGTAGGGTAAGGGGCCTCTTTAAAAGCAATTCAGGTGTGGTGCAAGGGTAGCTCAGGAGGTGGAGGCCTGCTCTGACAGAGATCAAAGGTCATCTGCTGGAGACCTTGTAAAAGTTCCCAGGGTTATCTGCTATAAGCCTTTTGTAACCTGGAGGGAATGTTTTAACAGCAAGGGGGGTTCTGTTCTTTGCTTAATGAATGTCCAGATGCCTGGAGCCAGAGAAAGAGTAACAATTATTGTCATATATGCACTGTTCATTAGGGATCCAAGTTACATACAAATCCAACCTAAAGACCCTCTCAAGAATATTTCACAGCTGTAAACTGGGGACCTCCTGTATTTAATTTCTTGGCATACAGCTCCTAAAAAATCCTTGGAATCTCCAAAGTGACAAGAATCTTTTTGTATGCTAATGAAATGACTGCTGGCTGAGAGCTCCAGGATAGTTTCCAGATGGGGGGCTGGTTAACGGGGGAACCAACCAAGAAATGAGTGAGTTGCAACTTTCGGTCCATCCCACTCCCTGACCCCCAGGGACAAGAGAGGGGCTGAGGTTGAACTGATCACCAGTGAACTATGATTTGATCAATCATGGCTTCTGAAACTAAGCTTCCATAAACACCCAAAGTAGGTTTTGAGAACTTGGAGTTTGGTGACCAAGAATGTGTCCACGTGATGGGAGCGTGGCACACCCCAGCTCCAATGGGACAAAAGCTCCCTTCCAAATCTCCTGTCTCTTCATCTGGCTGTTCATTTGCACCCTTTAAAATATGCTTTGTAGTAAATTGGTAATAGTAAAGGGTTTCCCCGAGTTCTGTGGGCCACACTAGCAAATTAATCAAACCTGAAAAGGGGGTGGTGGGAACATTCAATTTATAGCCAGCGGTTCAGAAGCACAGGTAAACAACCTGTAGCTTTCAACTGGCATTGGAAATAGGGGTCAGTCTTGGGAACAGTCTTGGGAGACTCAGCTCTCAACCCGTGGGATCTATTGCTAAATCCAGGTAGAGAGTGCTAGAATTGAGTAAAATTGCAGAGTACAGCAGCAGAGAACAGTTTTCACATTACGCAAAGAGCACCTGACTAACATTTCTTTTTACATTGCAAGTACCCCAAGATCATGCCATACCAGAAAGGCATCCCAAAGAGAGTGATAACGTGTCCCTCGTACCACTCATCACACACTTGTCAACACTTCAGTGGCTTCTACTCCCTAAAAATATGAAATCATGCCTGGAGTTCAAGGCCCAGCCCGCCTATCTCATTCCACTCCTCTACACAAATCCTGGGCTTCAGTTACCTTGTGTGTTCATCCTAATCACGCTGTGGTGGCTCATGCGTGCCTCCACACACCCAGCCCCTGTGCCTGGAAGGCCTGTCCCCTACCAATGTTTGTCAAATGTTTCATTCCAAGGTAAGAATTCAGAGGCTAAAATGACTTGTTTCAAACAGTCTTCTAGAAAGTGTATTTCAGATGTTCACAGATAACTTTTTGAGTGGCAAAGACCACTCGTTTTATTGGTGAAGATACAGAACCCAGAGTGTGGAGCTAGCTGCACCCTCTCCCCCTCCCACCCCAGCCCAGGCCTCTGCACTGTGCCCACTGCACAAACAGATGTCCTGACTCCCAGTACAAACATGGGAAACGAGGGTGGCTCACAAATGAGCTCAGGAAATGGCCTCAAAGGCGGAAGCCTAACCATATTTAATGTGCTTTGGGGCACCTAGCTCTGGGGCACTCTGCCTTCAGCCTAGCCATGGAGTCACAAGCAAGGGCTGCTAGTGTACTTGTAATAGTACCCAGCTCCTGAGCTGGCTGCTTGGGAACGGATCCAGTTCTTAGAGGGCACTACAGGGTTAGAAGGGACAATCATTGCCAATGCCTAATTGAACTTAATGACTAGCCTAATTAAGTCTTTTAATGGCAGGGCTGGCATGGCCTTGCCTGGTGCCCCAAGTGCAGGCTGCAGCCTCTGTACTTACCTTCTTCTGGTGAGTCAAGCAGCTGTCTGGAGCACAGCTCTGCAGACAGGTAGGCCATGGGCAGTCAGGAAGGGCTAACGTCATGCGTTCCCTCCTTGATGATATTCTCACAGGCTGAACATATTGGATCCACATCAGAATAGCCCTCAGGTAATATTTGCTGGGACTCTACCACGGGCAAAGATGCTGTACCAGGTGCCAAGGGGCATAAAAATGGAAGGCAGCAAGGCACTAAGAAAAAATAAGACCATGACCCCTACATGAGCCTTACCTGGGTTCAAAGTCTAGCTGGCTACTTACTAGTGTAAGTGTGTGAGTTTGAGCAAGTTACTTAACATTTCTGAAAGTCTATTTCCTCTTCCTCAAGTAGTAATAATAACAGCACCTACTTTATGGGGTTGTTTCAAGGATAAAATAAGAGAATTGTGTTAGTATAGTGGCCAACAAAAAAAAGTTACAACAAATGATGTGACAAGAAGACTGGGCAGGATAAGTAGGCTGCCTGCAAATGAGCTCTACAGTATGCCCCAGAAGGCAGGATCTGTTTCTGAGGATGAAGTTTCAAGTTTCCTACAACTGCAGCTGTTTACAAAAATGCAAGAGAGGACAGGCACGTGGCTCACATATGTAATCCTAGCACTCTGGGAGGCCAAGGCAGGTGGATTGCCTGAGCTCACAGGTTTGAGACCAGCCTGAGCAAGAGGGAGACCCCATCTCTAAAAATAGTCTAGCATTGTAGCAGGTGCCTATAGTCCCAGCTACTTGGGAAGCTGAGGCAAGAGAATCACTTGAGCCCAAGTGTTGGAGGTTGCTGTGAGGTATGACGCCATGGTACTCTACTGAGGGTAACAAAGTGAGACTCTGTCTCAAAAAAGCAAAACAAAACAAAAAAACTCAGGAGGTTGATGATGGCAAGTCACATATCTGAAGGTTCAACCTTGAGAATAATGAATGGTCTTTCCTGTAAGGTTTTACGAAAATCTGCATATTGGTGGAAGTTCCACTGCAGATGGTGGTTCGAAAAAGTGATAATGGCAAGTAAATAAATAAATAAAAATAACTTAAATGTTCACCAACAAGGGAATAGTGCATCCATACCATAGGATTATTATGTAGCAGTTAGAAAAGTGAGGTAAAGTCTATGGAGTAAACAATCTCCAATATGTACTTACTGTTACATGAAAAAAAAAAGGTATAGAACACAATACGACCCCATTTATGCAAAAAAAAAAAAAAAAAAAATCCACAGATTTTTGTCAAGATATCTACTGAAGTGTGTAAAGATACTAACAAACCACTGCGGCAATTACTTCTAAGAGATGGCCAGGACTGGAGGAGATGACAGTTTCAGGCAAATTTAGCAGCATTTGTTTTACTGAAGTTTTACATCATCACAATGTTCTCAGTTTGCTTGTAACACTAAAAAGGCTGCATTGAAAAACAGGATCCCTGGGGCCGCTTCCACTGAGTCAATGAATATAACCTAGAATGTCCACTATTCAAGCAGACTCCGAACAGCACTTATTGAAATAGAATAGAATTTGACAGGAGATTGGGCAAGACTGGCTTCAACTTTCAAGTCTTGAGACTCCTGCACTTTGCGACAGTCTGGAAAAACAAAAGGAATATTCCAGCGGTGACTCTGCTTTTGTCCGCTGTCACTTAAGGGATACTTTTGTGGGCTGTTCATTTCTTTCCTGACTCTGAGAGATCCTCCAACTTTACTCCCACCCCTGGCTCTAAAAAATGACCACCTCTAATCACCAGAGCATTTTCACTTCTGTAAAACTAGGAAATGCAAAGGGCCAAAAGTCAAAGCCTTTGCAGGACATGCTAGATCCCATTCTAAGAGCCACTCCTGGTTTTAACTTCAACAGAAGTCAAGGGTAGCTTCACTTAGAAGAACTGAAGGCCCCAAGGAAGTTGGGAGCAGGCTCTAGGGGAAGGGAGGCTCTTGCCTGCACTTGGCTGCCTTTGTCGTCACAGGCAGTTGAGAAACAGTTCTGCTGACTTAGGCCCTTAGAAGCCCATCTCTTGTAGGCTGTGTGGCCTCAGGGCCTGTCCTTTCCCTGGAGCACAGGCAATAAGTTCATCCCAAGTCACTGCCTGTGCTCCTGCCGTCTCCCTAGGGCCATTAGACACTCACCTCTGTTCCAGGGAGAGAACTGACTAGGGCCACTTGTCAAAAAGACTGCTCCACTTTTCAGACTGGGAAGTGAAGTACCCAAGTGCTGTAGCTGACAGGGCTTGCAGGGACAGACTATCACCTTTGAAAGGGAATTACTGGACAGAAATGCAAGATTCCAATTATTTCACACTTATTTGCCATGGCAAATTGGTTTTGTGACACTAGACAAACCTTCCAGGGCCCTAAACTGCAATGAACACTACCAAGAACATCTCTGCTTGTTCTGCACCAAATACCACTGTACCAGGCC
The DNA here is from genome assembly GCA_963574355.1 of Loris lydekkerianus. NCBI lineage: Eukaryota > Metazoa > Chordata > Mammalia > Primates > Lorisidae > Loris > Loris lydekkerianus. Next base: position 19,133 of record CAUYPK010135422.1, read on the forward strand.
AAATAGAACTATATGGAAGTGTTCACCCAAATCCTTAATGAGAAAGTGCTACACGTGTCACACCTTCTCCCCAGGGTGTGGATGTGTGTATACCACATCTAAAGTCTCCACGGTACTTTCCACAGGCCATGCTATGGCTATTACACGAATAAACACAGGGAACCTGCTTTCTGCTTTTGCAGCCTGAGAAATATTGTCTGCTCTTGAGTACGTTTGAGTACTACACAACTCTTAGAAATGAGCCAGTTCCGTTCTGTACTGAGATTTCAGAAAGATCAGCAAGAAACATTATTATGAGATACAAGAAAAGTAAGTGCGTAACAGATATGTTACTATTTGCGTGTATTTGCGTGTGTTGTGGTAATGACAGGGAGAATATAACCTTTTTTTGTAAATGCATACAGAATCTCTGGAAAGAAACACTTAAAAACTGGTTGATAGCGATTGCCTGGGGGGAGAGGGGGGCAAACTGGGGACCTGAGGAATTAGGGAAGGGAGAATTACACTTCATACCTGACCCTTTTGTACCTTCTGAATTCCATACTATGCATATTTCTTCATTTAAAAAATTAAAAAATTGAAATCCACCAGGAGTTTTAATGTCTCAAAAGATGACATGAAGTCAACAATGAGTAAAATACAAGAACATGTGCTGCCTCCACATCCTGTTTTTCTCCCTCAGTCCTCTTGAAATGATCCACCTTTCTCAACCTTTGAGCTTTAAAGTCAAATAGACTTACAAAAAGGCAGTATGCCATTACAAAAAGGGGTTCTGGCTAAGAAAACGAGACCTGGGTGCCTGCTGCACAAGGAACAGAGCTCTGTTGCACAGCCACAGAAGGAACCCAAAGTGCACTTTACCTACACCCACGAAGAGCGACTTTCAGTGAGTTGTCACACTGCTGTGCTGCGTCACACTGCAGAGACTGGGTGCACAAGGACAGCTCAGCTAAGTGCTTCATAGACATACTGGTCTGCCATCATTTATCCACTATTCCTGTTGCTCCCCAGCTACAAACAAATGAAATCTACCAAAATAATATTAGTGTGTGTGAAGACTGAAAAAGCCTAAGGATAGAATGACTTTGACACATCTCATAGTTTTTGCTACTTCAATAAGGACACTTATTTTGTTCTAGTTATTTCAGTGTATACAGTGTAGGTGTTACTTATTTCATCTTTAGATCTCTAGTAATAAACAATGCAATTAAATTCTAATTTTTTAAAAAATAAAAGTGGTGCTCTTTTCCATGGCGCCTTGGAGGCTGGATGATGAACGCAAACTTCATACTTTCTCTGAGAAGCATATGGTCACAGAAGTTGCTGCTAATGCGCTGGGTGAAGAATGGAAGGGTTATGTGGTCTGAATCAGCGGTGGAAACAACAAGCAAGGTTTCCCCATGAAGCAGGGTGTCTTGACCCATGGCCGGGTCCACCTGCTGCTGAGTAAGGGGCATTCCTGCTATAGACCAGGGAGAACTGGAGAAAGGAAGCGCATGTCTGTTCGGGGTTGCATTGTGGATGCCAATCTGAGTGTTCTCAACTTGGTTATTGTAAAAAAAGGAGAGAAGATATCCGTGGACTGACTGACACTATGATACCCCGGTGTCTGGAGCCCAAAAGAGCTAGTAGAATCTGCAAACTTTTCAATCTGTCTAAAGAAGATGATGTTTGCCAATATGTTGTGAGAAAGCCCGTAAACAAAGAAGGTAAAGAAACCTAGGACCAAAGCACCCAAGATTCAGCATCTTGTAACTCCACGTGTCCTGCAACATAAATGCCGGGGGATTGCTCTGAAGAAACAGCATACTAAGAAAAATAAGGAAGAGGCTAAACTTTTGGCCAAGAAAATGAAGGAGGCCAAAGAAAAGTGCCAGGAACAGACTGCCAAGAGACTCAGGCTGTCCTCTCTGAGAGCTTCTACTTCTAAGTCTGAATGCAGACATAAAAGTTCTTGAGTAACAAAACAAATGAGATATTTCCTTTAAAAATAAATAAATGTGGTTTCTCTAAGTTCATTAAAATAAAAACTTACCTAGCTCCTCTACCATCTTCCTGTCCAACTCTGAACATAAGTTGAGATCAAAGCAAAAAATTACCCTTTGGGGAATCTACATAGAACAAACAAATCTAAGGTGTACATTAAAAAGATACAATGTGCTTGGTCCACATGTTGGATACTACCTGGAGGAAAAGCATATGTGCAGTCCAAAGCACATAAGGATGAGGAAGTGGAGACAGAGGTCCAAGCAGGAAGTTCACATGAACATCTCCAAAGCCACACAAATAGGGACACGGTCCCTAAGCCCTGGGCACAGCCATTGGTAACAGACACACAACTAGCTACCTAAGACCTTCCCTTCTCAACTGTCTCCCATGTAACTGCCCCATCTGATTTTGTCCAAATTTGGACACTCAAGTCTGATACATGACCTATTTCATTTCAGAACCAAACAACTGTCTAACCATGATGGCCAGGGTTCCCTGGCCACACCATACCAATTCTGGGTTCTTTGTGACTGAGGGGTAGTAAGTGGAAAATCCATTCTCAATAAGTCGTAACTTTATTTTTCTTGAAAACCAAATAAGCAAAATTGTGCTTATTGATGAAAATCTGAAGGCCAAGAATTAAGTTCTTTTAATTCATTGGGACTCAGAGATACCTTCTTAATTACTGGAGCTCTGTTAAAAAAAAAAAAAAAAGTCCAAAATTTACTCACTGACCAAGTATGTACTGAGTACCTATATGTACCAAGTACTATAGACCAAATGCAAAGAATGTAGGCAAACATCTCCTGTACAGTAACTATTTACTAGTAACACAAAGGTAAAGGCAGCTGCTTGACAGGCTCTCAAACAGTTCTGTAAAGACTACCGTATATACTCGAGTATAAGCCGAGTTTTTCCCGGCACCAAAAAAAAAAAAAAAAACTCGGCTTATACTCGAGTATATACAGTAAATAAAAATAATATTTTCGAATGAGGAAAGAGCCACATTTAGTCAAACATTAACAACTGGTCATTCAAGGTAAGGTACATGGATATTTCTTGTACTATTACAACTTTTCTATAGGTTTGAAATTTTTCAAAATAAAAAGATTGGAGTGAGGGAAAGATAGAATCACAGGTATAAAATGTATATCAGGCAACCAAATAGCCAATAATTTCCTTTCATAAGTGAACATCAGAACTTCGGAGTGGCAGCTGTTGTGATTGATGGCGCTGGTTGTCTCTGGAGCCCATTCCTCTGGCTGCCCCTGCCACACTGGCTGACCGTGGTGTAGCAGGTGCCATGTCTGTGAGCGAGATCTTCGTGAAGCTGCAGGGCTTTTGGTTGCCAAGCAGGATATCCAAGAGGAAATCTGAAAAGTTGTAGAGTTCAGAATAGCTTGTGAGATTTTAACTCTACTGCAAAGGGTCCATCAGGGGACTGGGTTTCAGGTCATTCCAAAGAGGTGTGTGAAAGCTTGAGAACGTTTTGGTACAGTAAAAACTTATCTAATGTCTTTGAAGACCAAGTTCCCTGCTAAACAATATTACAGATTTCATCAACACTGGAGGTTTGTGTCGCAGCACTTGGTCATCTGGGCAGCATTTGTTGTGTACTTAGAAACAGCAACACTAGTGACATAAGCAGCAGTTACAGAAATTCTTGGCATTGAGCCAGATCTGGAGAAAGGAGTTCATCTGGATGTAGGTTACCTCGTGGGAGTTCTCATTCTTGCTAGTGAACTGTCTGTTGACAGCGTGACTGTTGGAGACTACTCTCGGCCTCTCCACATCTCCACCTTCATCCATGAACTGGGTTCCAGCTCCCACCTTCTCGACCTGAAAAATTACTCCCTCAGGAAGCCCTATGACAGACTGAAGTACGACATGAAGATAGTAAGGAGGTGGCTTATGATCTCTCCATCTGAGGCTTCAAAAAGGATGTGGCAACAGCTTGTGTTGAAAATAGAGGTTCTCCCTGAGCCTGGCCTTGCTGGCCTCAGCGGCTGCCAGGAGGGGCTGAGCACAGAGTGCCTTAGGGCAGTTAGGACATCCAGTAGCTAAACGCTATGCTTTGTTTTCTTAACCAGTTGTGTGGTGTGAGTACCAGAACTGAAACACCTTTGGGGAGGGGGGTAAAAAAAATAGCCTTCACAGGGACAGAATTTTCTTCCTTGTTTCAGTTTATTTGCTCTGTAATTCAGTAGATGGTAGTTCTATAAAAAAGCATATATGTCAATCTCTTGGTAAAGCTCTTTTCTTGCTTATAAAAAAAAAAAAGGAAAATTAGAAAATCACCATTTGATGCTACAACCATTAGGAGGGAGTTTGATGGGGACTGTAAAATAGAGGCTGACCCTTGACCCCACTGATCAATCCCAACCTCACTTAACACAGAGGAACCAGGCACCTGGGCCTTCAGGGAAGACACAGCAGGATGCACACACCACCACCTACAAAGTATTCCTACCAAAACAGTGAGCCTAGACTCAGCTCTCAGAGCCAAATCTAACTATCAGTGTGACAGAGAAACAAGTTAAACACCACGACTAGGAAGCAATGGGCCAAATTCAGAAACGTGAGACACTCTACAGGACAGGTTTCTTACAAAAAAAAAAAATCAATGACAAAGGGAAAAGGGGACAGGAGTTCTTACAGAATACAAGAGATACTACTAGGTTTATACCCAGAAGACCAAAAATCACATTACAACAAAGACATCTGTACCAGAATGTTTATTGCAGCCCAATTCTTAATTGCTAAGTCATGGGAAAAGCCCAAGTGCCCATTGATCCACAAATGGATTAATAAATTGTGGTACACGTACACCATGGAATATTATGCAGCCTTCAAGAAAGATGGAGACTTTACCTCATTCATGTTTACATGGATGGAGCTGGAACATATTCTTCTTAGCAAAGTGTCTCAGGAAAGGAAGAAAAGTATCCAATGTACTCAGCCCTACTATGAAACTAATGTATGGCTTTCATATGAAAGCTGTAACCCAGTTATAACCTAAGAATATGGGGAAGGGGGAGAGGGAAAGAAGGGAGGAGGAAGGATGGGCGGAGGGAGGATGATTGGTGGGATTACACCTGCGGTGCATCTTACAAGGGTACATGTGAAACTTAGTAAATGTAGAATATAATTGTCTTAACACAATAACTAAGAAAATGCCAGGAAGGCTATGTTGACCAGTGTGATGAAAATGTGTCCAACTATCTATAAAACCAGTGTATGGTGCCCCATGATCGCATTAATGTACACAGCTATGATTTAATAATAATAAGAATAAAGAATACAAGAGACACTATAGATATATAACAACTAAATACAGTGTATGGACCTTGATTTGTCCTTTGCACACTCCATCTGCAAGAAGACATCTTTGAGATAAGAAAAGTAACTCAATATGACCTGGCTACCAGATGACATCAAGGAATTATTATTAATTTTGATAAACCTGCTAATGGCATGATGATTAATAAACAAAAACAGTCCTTACCAGTTAATGAAAATTATCTTCAGCAAGAAAGGAGGGAGAGTGAGAATCCATGACGTTCTTTATACATCGTGAAGCCCCTCTACTCATCCTTGGCCTCATGCAGGACAAAGCATTTTTCACATCTCTGTGTACACTATTAGCCTTAACATTAAATAACCAGGTATCCTTAAATGGGTTTAACTCAGGACTTCCCCATCTTTTCCAAGACATAGAACACTTAAAAAATAACATTTGAATGATAAACTGGGGTGGCTGGATGAGACTTCTCACGGCCATAGGGGCCACCCTGGGGGCCTCGGCAGCACTAGGCATGCCCACATCTTGGCACACCTGTACACACAGTGCAGCACACGGCACACCAGCTGGGGAGCTCTAGGTAACCCACCCTCTGTGATGCTTTTTAAAGAAATTGACTTCTGTGGGGATGGGCAGTCTGTAAGAGAACTGGTTTAAGAAGACAAAACAAATATTTGCAACTCTGCTTACAGTTCTAGGAGCCCTTTGGCTCCCTGAGTTTTTGCCTTTCACTCTTTTGTAGCCTAATAAGAATTAACTACTCACTACTAACAATAAGGTAAAAAGACTCCAGTATGGCAATGACATGGAGAGAGAGACAGAGCCCTTTAGTATTCTCGGAACATCTATGCCATTTTTTAAAAAAAGAGCAAGAGAGAAGAGGAAGGAAGAAAGAAAGAGGGGGGAGGGGGCAACCTCAAGACCAGCACACAGCAGTTCTACCGCCATCTTGATGTCCTTGATGCGTGCAGATGGCGTGGAAGTGGCTGGCACCAGAACGGCCCGTGAGAAGGAATGAGCGGCCAATGGAGATTTATGTGAGGAGAGTGAGATGGACAAGGTAAAATTGTCAGGAGGAGTTGTTAGAAAGTAAAATATATTGTGACAATTCCACTCCTGCCGTTCATCAATAAACTGACAGATCATTTAGTGTCAATTAGGAGTGATAGATGGACAAGTCCCCATGATCCTGGGCCAAAATTAATGGCTGGGAGGGAGAGGTTGATTGAAAATGACGGCTGACATTGAGAGCAAAGTCCTGAAAGTCCCTGAGGGGCCATTACTTGCCTCATTCCCTTGCAGATCAATGCAGGGACAAACCCCAAAACAGACACTTTGAGACAAAACTTAATCAGACTATCTTTCCTTCCTCTCTTTCCCAAGCTGGCTCCCTCTCTTCAGCTCTAATCCCATGGCCAAGTCAGTGACCCACCATAGATGTCCTACCTCGGGCAACTTCAGAGCCAAGGACAACCTGGCTCTAAGATGGAATCGTGATCGCCAAGACTCTGGTGCCAAGAAAAGGGACAGGTAGTGATCCAGGTCTCAGGCAATTCCTGGATTCAGTCCTTTCTATGGCTCAGGGAAGAGCATTTGAGCTCTGACCTTCAACATCTCTAGCCAGCAAGGTAGTTGATACATGCTCTGCTCTCTATCTTGAGCAGTGCTTTACAAATAAAGCCAAAGGAGCCCTAAAGGAGCACATTCCTTTATAATGAGCTCCTCAATCAGATAAACGGCCCTCCTACTTCTCACTGCTGAGGATGCAGCTGTAGAACTCTGGAAGCCTCACTTTCCTTTTACCTTCTTGAATGGAATCTACCCAAAGGAGTTAGTGTAATGCAAATATGAGGTACTTCCAAGGAAGGGATGTGTGTCCCTCCCCCAAATTCCTTTTACTTTTGAGACAGAGTCTCACTTTGAGTGCTCTAGTGTCATAGCTCACAATAACCTCAGGCTCTTGGACTCAAGTGATTTTCTTGCCTCAGCCTCTGAGGCAAGTAGCTGGGACTACAGTGCTCTCCTCCCCACTCCCCTGCAAAAATTCTTAAGCTGAAACTCCAATCCCTAAAGTGATAGTGTTTGGGGGTGAGACTTTGGGAGCTAATTAGGTTTAGGTGAGGTCATCAGAGTGTAACCCCAGGATTGTAGAGAGAAAGGGACACGTGACCTTGCTCACACATACCAAAGAAAGACCAAGCAAGGATGAAACAAGGAAAATGCCCCTCACCAAAAGCCCAACCATGATGGCACCCTGATCTTGAACTCTCAGCCTCTAGAACCATAAGAAGTAAATGCTTATTGTTTAAGCCTCCCAGTGTATGGTAATTTGTTATAGGAGATGAAGATAGGTGCTGAGCCACAGTGCCATTATTATCATCCTAAAAGAATTTAAGGTAAGTATACTATTTCCCTTTGTCAATTCTCTGTTCTAACCAGAGTGACAATATGGTTGGTTGTTGTCTTCCCAACACCAAATCTTAAATCAAAATGTTCTCATGATCCTTTATGCCATCAAAATTCATCCAGCTTGACCTCATTTTGTGCACAAGGTGCTCCCTAATCACAGAGACTACTCTCTCCTGACAGCACCTTACTAGTGTTGCCTGTATCATTTGTTTCAGACAGAGTCTCATTCTATGTCCTGAGGTTAAGAACCATGGCATCGTCACAGCTTACAGCAACCTCAAATTCTTGGGCTCAGGTGATCCTCATGCCTCTGCTTCCCAAGTAGTTGGGACTACAGGCTCCTACCACAACACTCGGCTAATTTTCCTATTTTTTAGTAGAGATGGAGTCTCACTCCTGCTCAGGCTGGTCTTGAACTCTTGAGCTCAAGCAATCCACCTGCATCGGCCTCCCAGAGTGCTAGGATTATAAGCATGAACCATTGCCTCCGGCCCTGTTTCATTTGTTTCTTGCTTATGATGTGCTCCTTCTGCCATTCCTTATTTTTTTTTTTAACAAACAAGTATATATTGTTAGTATTTATTGTTTACTATGCTCCAGACACTGTTCTAGACCCCCTGAAAAGAAAAAAAGATGAGGCAGCAAACACGAATTCTGAGGGAGAGGAAATAGGTAGCTGAGGAAACTACCTATTGCCCTTGCCCTTCTCAGGCAAGGGAACTGAGAAGCTTGAGGTGATGGGGCTGTGCCTTAGGCCTCCTCTTCAGCCTCTTCACCAAAGTCCTCTTTCTGTTTTGCGGTGGCATCCTGGTACTGCTGATACTCTCAGAGACAAGGCTGCTCATGTTACTCTCAGCCTCGGTGAATTCCATCTCATCCATGTGCTCACCTGTATACCAGTGGAGGAAGGCCTTCTGGCAGAACATGGCAGGGAACTGCTCTGAGATGTGCCTGAAGAGCTCCTTAGATGGCTGTGCTGTTGCCAATGAAGGTGACTGCCATCTTGAGGCCACAAGGTGGGATGTCGCAGACACCTGTCTTGACATTGTTGGGGATCCATTCAAAGAAGTAGTTGTTATTCTTGTTCTGCACATTGAGCATCTGTTCATCTCCCTCCTTCGTGAACATTTGTCCATGGAAGATAGCAGCCATGATGAGGTATCGGCCGTGCTGGGAGTCACGGGCAGTCATCATGTTCTTGGCATTGAAGACCTGCTGGGTGAGTTCTGGTACAGTGAGAGCCCAATACTGCTGGTGACAGGGGCAAAGCCAGGCATGAAGAAGTGGAGATGTGGGAAGGGCACCATGTCGACCGCCAGCTTGCAGAGTTCACCGTTGATCTAGCCAGGGAAATGGAGGCAGGTGGTGACATCACTCATGGTGGCTGAGACAAGTTGGTTCAGGTTCATGTCCCCCTAAGTTGGCATGGTCAACTTTAGCGTACAGAAGCAGATGTCGTAAAGGGCCTCATTATCAATGCAGTAGGTCTCAGTGTACTTTACCAACTGATGGATGGAGAGGGTGGCATTATAGGGCTCAAACACAGCATCAGACACTTTGGGTGAGGGCACCACTGAAAATATTTGTGATGGGGTCAGGATACTCGTCTCTGATCTTGCTGATGAGGAGCATGCCCATTCTAGAGCCTGTGCCCCCGCCCAGAGAGCGGGTCAGCTGAAAGCCTTGCAGGAAGACACAGCTCTCTGCCTCCTTCTGCACACATCCAGGACTGAATCAACCAAGTTGGCCACTTCTGCATAGTAGCCCTTGACCCAGGTGCTGCCTGCCCCAGACTGACCAAAAATAGGACCTGGACGAACAGAGTCCATAGTCCAGGTTCTAGATCCACCGGGATAGCATGAGGGACATATTTGCCACCTATGGCTTCACTGTAGTACACAGAGATTTGGTGCAGCTGCAGATGGCAGTCCCCATGGTAGGCACCGTGGGGACTGATACCATGTTCATCGCTGATCACCTCCCAGAACTTGGCACTGATCTGGTTGCCACACTGACTGGCCTGGATGTGCATGATTTCCCTCGTAGTTAAAATTTATTGTTTTTGCTTGCCTCAAGATGCTTATGGGGGAAAAAAAAAGTTTGTTTTTTTTTTTTCCTCACTGCTGGTTGACGGCTAAAAGAATGGAACGTGCCCCAGAAACTGCAGCAGCAAGGTCTGAATGCACCGACAGGAAGGTTCTAAGAGTGCCATTCCTGATTTTGGGAATGAAAATGCCTCCTGAATTAGAATTTGAGCTCCTGGAGGACAGGAAACATGCCTTCCACTCTTGAGTACTTGCTAGAAGTACCTAGCAAGTATTAAAAAAAAAAAAAAAGCTAATCCAAAAGAAAATTCTCCAAATTCTTCCTATTTCCCTCAACTCTCCTCAAAAATGTGCCTAGCTCTCCAAAGTCCCTCCTGGTTTCAAGGAAAAGTATCCTTCTCTCCTTCTGTCTAAGGCTAATCAGTAGCTCTTTGAAGGTCATATCCTATCCCCCTAGGATCCTGCACCATCAATTAAATATATTATTGACGTGATTCTCAGCCCAGACTTCCGCTTCCCCACACTGTCCTATCTCTTTCTTTTTCACAGTAGTAGTTTATACTACTGGCTCTGTTACCTCACTTCCCACTTCCTCTTCAACCAACTGAAATCTGGCTTCTGCCGCAATTAAATCACTGTAACTATTTTCTCAAAGGCCCTTAATAAAGGCCCTTTAGGACATCTGCTTCTGTACCCTCCAAACAATCAAATCTGAGGTTCTGTCATTGTCTTTTTCTGTTTGTAGCTGACTCACACTGCAGAGGTCTTTTTTGACCTCTCTTCTAGACTCCTGCACTGTGGAAATTATCTACGTATACCACTGGCTGATAAATCAGGCCCTTCCTCCTATACTCCCTTATCTTACAGTACCAGTACCCAGTCACCTGGGTGAGGCACCTGGCAGTGACCTTCGACTCCTCCTTCTACCCTTCATTGAACCAATGGCATTTCTATTAGCTTCACCTCCAAAATGTCGCCACAGCTCCTCTCCTATGCATCATTAAATCACTGCCCTAGTTCAGGCTTTTAGACATAGAATATTATTTCCCAATAGGTCATCCAGCCTTCCAGCTATTTCCCACACTAAGCAAAATAACCATCCTAAAATACTGATCTGACCCTTCATTTATTCAATAGCCACTGAGGCCTTATTATAGACCAGACATTGTGTGAGGTTTGGGGCATATAAATAAGATGTCTTCTCTTATGGAGTTCATATTACATCTATAAATGCATGCACATGTCAGGGGGTGACAAGTAAAGCAGGTGATGAGGAACAGAGTGACGGGGGTGCTACCTATGTACAGTGATGTCAGGTAGGACTTTGTAAACTTCAGTGAGGTCTTTGGATTTTACTTAAACTGGGTGAACTGAAACTGGAAAGTTGTAAGCAGACAAGTAAAGGTTTTCATCTATGTTTTAGAGACAGTATCTCGCTCTGTCACCTGGGCTGCAGTGCAGTGGCATCATCACGGCTCACTGCAGCCTTGAATTCCTGGGCTCAAGTGATCCTATTATCTAAGCCTCCTGAATACCTGAGACTACAAGCCTGTGCCACCATGCCTATCTAATTTTTTAAAATATATTTTGTAGCAACAGACTCTATGTTGTGCTGAGGATGGTCTTGAACTCCTGGGCTCCAAGGATCCTCCCACTTAGGCTCCCAAAGTGCTTGGATTACAGGCATGAGCTACTGTGTCTGGCCCTCACCTATGGTTTTAAAAGGATCACTGTGGCTATGTGGAGATCATGAAATTGGGGAGACCAGTCAAGAGGTTCTCACTTGACTAGGATTGACGGTGATGAGAGCTAGGTGCTGGGAGTGGACAACAGATATATTTCAACCACAGACTGAAATAACATAGATTGCTTAACACTCAAAATAAATGATATGGTCTATAAAGTAAATAATGTGGTACTTAATACCCTACGTAGACAGAAAGACCACTAACAGAATAACAAGTCCAACAGTAGACTCAGGTGCATACAAAGATTTAGAATACAATAAAGGTAGCTTCTCAAATCACTAAGGAAAGACAGATTAAAAAAAAAAAAAAGATGGAGAGATAACAACCATTTAGAAAAGTATAAAATTAGATCCATCTCTCATACCACACACCTGAATAAATTCCACATGGATCAGAGATAAATTTTAAAAATAAAATTTAAAAATCCATAAATTTAAAAAATAGCAAAGGGTATGGTTACATTTCAATAAAACTTTGTATGGTAAGAGGCAGCTGGCCTGTGGGCCACAGTTTGCTGACACCTAGCATTATAGAAACAAAGGATAAATTAAAATATATATATATATATATATATATATGTTAAAAGAAGTATAGGAAAAGATAAACAAGAAAGAAGAAAAAAGGATAAATTAAAACAAAACAAAACAAAACAAAACAAAATATATATATATATATGTACACACACACACCGTATATACTCAAGTGTAAGCCGAGTTTTTCTGGCACAAAATTTGTGCCGAGTTTGGGTTTTTCGGCACAAATTTTGTGCCAAAAAAACTCGGCTTATACTCGAGTATATATGGTGTATATATAAAGAAGTATAGGAAAGATAAACCAGAAACTAGTAAAGAGACTACTGATAGGAGATGGATGGGAATGGGGTGGCAGGGAAAACGACAGGAAATGGGGCACCTGTGAGTGTATCTTTCCACACAATTTTAATTTGTGATCCATGTAAACGTTTTACATATTCAAAAGTAAACTAAATAAAAAGGATGAAAAAATAAACCTTAAACTTGAACAGAAACAGAAACAAATGAACCTAATTGTGTATTAAATTGATAACTTAACCCATATGGGAAAGAATTCACATAACTTCTGAAAACAATATTCTGAGCCTTAATGTGATATATTCTGTAGCTCAGTGAGTAGGGCGCCGACCACATACACGGAGGCTGGAGAGTTTGAGCCCATCCTGGGCCTGGTAAACAATGACAACTATAACAAAACAAACAAACAAACAAAATAGCCAGGTGTTGTGGCCGACGCCTGTAGTCTCAGCTACTTGGGAGGCTATGGCAAGAGAATCACTTAAGCACAAGAGTTTGAGGTTGCTATGAGCTGTGACGCCACAGCACTCTACTGAGGGCAACATCATGAGACTCTGTCTCAAAAAAAAAAAAAAAGAAAAAAAAAATCACTTATTCAGACCAAAAACCTTTACCTTGAATCTAATCATAAAGAATCAATCAGAGAAATCCAGAATGTGAGATATTCTACAGGACAACTAGCCTGGATTCCTCAAAACAAACAAACAAAAAAAGTCAGTATCTTTGTGGGGTAGGAAAGGAAGGTACTATTTTAGGTCACGAGAGACTAAAGAGACAGAACTACCAAATGTGACATGCAAGCTCCAGATCTTGTCGCTATAAAAGACATCTGGGGAATAAACAGGGACATTAAAATATAAACTAGATACCGAATATTAGTAAATCACTATTAAATGTGTTAGATATAATCATTATTCTGTGATTATTTGGAAAATGTTACTAATCTTTATTTTTTAAACATTGCTAATCTTAAAGAGATACATGCTGAAATATTCAGGGATGAAATATCTTGACAACTACAACTTAACTTTCAAATGATTGTGGAGAGATAACTTGATTGCCATGCCTTAATAAACACGAAAATGTTGCCCTTTCGAGGGTGTGAAGAGTGTAGGGCAGGTATGTGGAGGAAGAAGTTTGAGGACCGCTCTTTCCTTGTTCAATACAAGGTAATTCTGAAACCACCCCAGAGAATGGATGCTTATCCCAGATGGCCCAAGATCTGGCAGAGATTTCTCCACAAGGTCATACGCATTCCCAGATGCTAGCAGAAACCCAATCAGGTATTTATTCATTAGTTACATCTAATGCTTAACATCATGAGATTTAGAAAACACTTCTGATACTCAAGCTTTGAAAATCTGACACTTCTACATTTAAGGTTTTAATGTAATTTATGATTAGGAAGATTCCTGATATTCAAAACAATCTTTGCTTTTCTTCACCTGGAATTACTTCCTCCAAACAAATGCTTCATATAGAAGCATTTATGCATTATAAATATCCTAAAGCTCCTGAAACTTATAAATATTACCACCTGCTAGAACACCTGTGAGAAGATGGTCAAAGCCTATTTATGAGGAAGGAATGGGGATGAGAAAAAGAATCATCGTTGTAACAATAATGGTCAACATCTACCAAGTGCTTCCTACGTGCTTCTCTCTCTTCAAAACATTTTACACGTATGAAGTCATTTAATCCTCACAACAATCCTCTGAAGTAAGAACTATTTTTAACCCCATTGCAAAGATAAGGAAACTAAGGCCAGAGATGTTAAATTACTTGCTTGAGGTCTCTGGGGTAACAGGTTGCACAGTCAGAATTCAAAACCAGTCTGGCTCCAGAACCTACAGCTCTTAACCACTGCATTCTGCTACTTCTCAATACGAAACCACAAGGGATCAACCTCTAGTCTAAGCTGTGGAGCGGATGGGAGACCTAAAAACAACAGCAACATTCCTGTTGCACAAATGGCTTCCTCCAATCCCTGCACCACCCTGTAGACAGCATCAGGGTGTGCATCTTGGGCCCTGGCCATGGTAAACACCTTGCCCAGCCTCACCTAGCTGTATGAGAATGAAACCTGTATCCCCAGACCCATGCTGTGAGCCCTACACAGTTGAAAAAGTCCTGCCACATGCACTGTGACATTATTCTTCCCAGGAACTAGACAGGCAATACTGGATGGTTATGATGGTTCAATACGGGATGGTTCCTTCCCAGGAACTAGACTGGCATACTGGATGGTCATGATGCCAACATTCCTGTCGTCTGATAGCAAACACAAGACACCTACTAGGCAGGGTGATGGCACATCCGTACTGTTCCCATTTATGAAAGAATAATCTATGTCTGAGGAGGACTTACATTAGCTGTTACCAACAAGCAATTCCATTATGTTTAGAAAAATACTTTAAGAACAAAGAATGCTACAATATGGGTAAACTTTGAAAACATTATGCCAGGTGAAGCAATCATAAAGGATCACATAATACAGCAGAACCTCTGTAAGCTCACCACTGGTCAACATACGGACGTGGTCAGCATAAGGCACTAGGCCTACTGTACTGACACAAACATGTAGAACTTATCTGGTCTATGAAAATCAGGTCAACTTAAGGAGGTGGTGAGGGTAGGGAGATGGTCAACTATGGAGGTTTTACTGTATATGATTCCATTTAGGTGAAATCTCCAGGCAAATCACAGAGACACAAAGTTGAAAGCTTGTTGCCTAATCCTGGGGAGGGAGGAGGGACATGGGAATTGACTGATAACAGATACAGGGTTGGGAGGGGTAATACAAATGTCCCCAAATTGATTGTGATAATGGTTTCACAACTCTGTTAAGATATAAAAAAAAGATTAAATTGTACACTTTAAATGGATAAATTACATGGTATGTGATACACAGATAGGAGAAGGGTATTGGAACTGTTTTATCATTATAAGGTATTTGCACAGGTTGTCAAGTGGTATCTTGTTATTTGAAAGTAGACTCAGATTGTGACTGTACAATTAAAATAATCACTATTTTTTGTTTTTGCAAAAACATATAATTAATACGCTGAGTAAAAAGACAAAATACAATCACATAACTCAATTAAAATTATTAAAGACAGAAAAAGAGTGAAAGATAAAAATAGGAACAAAGAACAATAGTAATAAAATTGATGCACATAAATATTGTCAACTAATCTTGACAAAGTAACAAAGAAAATACTATAAAGCAAAGATAGTCTTTTTTTTTTTTTTTTGCAGTTTTTGGTCGGTGCTGGGTTTGAACCCACCACCTCCGGTATATGGGGCTGGTACCCTACTCCTGTGAGCCACAGGTGCCACCCCGAAGATAGTCTTTTTTTTGAACAAATGGTTTTGGAACAACTGGACGTCCACATGCAAAACAATGAATCTAAAGACAGACCTTACATCTCCATGAAATTATATTTCAATAAAGTTGTTATAAAAAATAATGCAAAAAAAGTCCTCATTACATCCTGTCCACCCTCACCACCACGACTGCGAGCTGCTGGTACTCACTTTGAAGACTTCATGGTCTCATCTGCCCAACCTCCCCTGCGACGAGGTGGCTTGGGAGGGGGAGTCTATAAGAAAAGAGAAGCCAAAAGAACATCGTCACTCAACATTTGCATTTAAACAACACACTGGCTGAGACTGAAGTCACCTTAAGTAATATTCAGCCTATGTTTTAAATAGAAATACAGTATCCGGGCGGCACCTGTGGCTCAAAGGAGTAGGGCGCCGGCCCCATATGTCAGAGGTGGCAGCTCCGGCTAAAAAAACTGCAAAAAAAGAGAAAGAAATACAGTAACCTTTCTAATTTACTATGAAAATCTGGATGTTTTCATATCCTCCTGGTGGGTGTATAAACTGACAATGTTTTTGGAGGGTAATTTGGTGCTGTCTATTGAAAGCCTTAAAAATGATCATACGTTTTGACCCAGAAATTCTAGTCCCAAGAATTTATCCCATAGAAATAATCAGAAAGGAAAACAGAGTTATTTTTGAATAGTGAATAGCTGGAAACAACCGAAGTGGCCAACATACAGAATTAAGTAAATACCAGAATATACATGAAAATACTATGCAAATAATGAAAAACTGTATTACAGAAAACAATAATATGAGAAAGTTCAATATATACTAATTTTCAAAACTCTGTTGCAAAACAGTAAATATGTGCTTCTGATTTTTTGAAGTGATTATTAATATGTATTATCTAGTGCTAACTGGCTATATGTACATGACTAGCAGGGGACTCTAACTATGGGCAAGTTTGATTTTCCTAATCTCTGCTGCTGTGCATTTTCCAATTTTGTAAAGCAGTCAACTGATATTACTTTTATCAATAGAAAGAAAATAAAATAAAGATATATGACTAAGACTTACTTAGAAGACATAAACTAAATTAATGAGTGAGTTAAAAATATACTCAAGAGGGCAGTGTCCATAGCTCAGTGGGTAGTGTGCCAGCCACATACCCTGGGGCTGGTGGGTTCAAACCCGGCCCAGCCTGCTAAAACAACAATGACAGCTGCAACAAAAAAAATACCCAGGCGTTGTGCGGGCGCCTATAGTCTTAGCTACATGGAAGGCTGAGGCAAGAGAATCGCTAAAGCCCAAGAGTTTGAGATTGCTGTGAGCTGTGACACCATGGCACTCTACCCAGGGCAACAGCTTGAGATGGTCTAAAAAAAAAAAAAGTACACTCAAGAGGCCCACCCCACCCATCATGAACGCTGTTGCCAGAGCCCAAGTGGGATGCCTAAAAGGCTTTGGGTCTCACCCCTTCTGCCTACCACCACTGTCCCCATGAACACTAATGCCATCAAGTGCCTAAGGACAGCTACTCAACTAACTGCCATCACCTCTGGTGCACCAATGCACTGTCCAGGAGCCTAGGGATCAATCTGACCTGCCTACCACTGCCAGCTCCCAAGCATAACATCTGGGGGCCTGAGGACAAGCCCATGCCACCCAATGCCATCCCTGTTGGCATCCATATGCATCATCCTGGGGCCTAAAATTGTTCTGCACTACCTGCCACCACCAGTATACATCTTTTGGAACCTGAGGATAGCTTTTACCTGCTGGCTTCTCATGCACACTGTCGAGGGGTCTAGGGATCAGCCCACCCTGCCACTGACTGGTGACCATGTGTACCTCTCAGGGACCTGTGGACTGGCATGCCTAGCCTGCAGCCAGCACCATGTCTGGCACCCACCCACATTTGCCACCTGGGGACTGGGGGACTGATCCAGCCAGCCTACCACTAATGACTAAGCAAGCCACCTGGAGGTTGAAGGACTGGCCTACCCGTACCTGCCACTACAAGCACCCACGTGTCACCTGTGGAGCCCAAGAGCCAACACACCCTACCTATTGCCACCACCACCTGTGCCCAAGGAACAGCCCACATGCATTCCCTTTTGCAAAAAACCCTCACCATAGCCTTCACTAACAACCACAGTCCAACCCATTAAGGAACTCACAAAATATCACTGATGCTGATTATACTGAAAGAAATCACATGAACAACACACTACTATACCAACTCACAATTGCACCAAAGCATCCTATCCTACCAATACTGTAGATAAGAGCTACAGGAAAAAGGTTTTTCCTATGAAAACCAATCCATAAAACTGGAAGAAGCAACTGTTTATAACAAATGCACAGACAGCCACACAAGGAGATAAGAAACATGAAAAAACAAGGAAACGCGACACCTATACCAAAACACAATAATCTAGCAATAGATCCCAACAAAAAGCAAATCAATAAATGCCTAAAAAAGAATTCAAAAACTTACATTAAAGAAATTTAGTGAGATACAAGAGAATACAGATAAGTAATACAAAAATATCAAAAAAAATTCATGACTAGAATGAGAAGTTCAACAGAGATAGTTAACATAAAAAAAGACTTAAACAGAAATCCTAGAGCTGAAGAATTCAATGAATAAAAAAAAAAACACAATCAAGTACTTCAACAATAGATTAAATAGAAGAAAAATTTTTTGCACTTGAGGACAGGTCTTTTGAAATAATCCCGTTGAAAGGAAAGGAAAGGAAAGGAAAGGAAAAGAAAAAGAAAAGGAAAAGGAAAAGGAAAAGGAAAAGGAAAAGGAAAAGGAAAAGGAAAAGGAAAGGAAAAGTTAAGCAAGCCTACATAATATATGAGATACCATAAAGCAACAAATATTCAATTTTGGCAGTTCAGAAAGGAGAACAGATGGACAAAGGCACAAAAAACCATTCACAAAATAATAGTTAGAAATTTACCAATCTTTTTTTTTTTTTTTTTAGTAATTTTTATTTTTTGAGACAGAGTCTCACTCTGGTGCCCCAGGGTAGAGTGCTGTGGCCTCATAGTTCCCAGAAACCTCAAACTCTCGGGCTCAAGTGATCCCTGGCCCTCAACCTTCCAAGTAGCTTGGACTATAGGTGTGTCACCACGCCTAGCTAAATATTCTATTTTCAGTCGGGATGAGGTCTCACTTTTGCCCAGGTTGGTCTCAAACACCTGAGTTCAAGCAATCCACCTGCCTGTGCCTCCTAGAGTACTAGGATGACAGGTGTGGGCCACTGCACCCAGTCAGAAATTTCCCGATCTTGTAAGAAATACAAACATACAGATACAGGAAGCCCAAAGATCATCAAATAGATAATAAAAGGTCTCCTCTAAGGCATATTATAACAATAGACAAATACCGTATATACTCGAGTATAAGCCGAGTTTTTTTTGGCACAAAATTTGTGCCAACTTCGGGTTTTTCGGCACAAATTTTGTGCTGAAAAAACTCGGCTTATACTCGAGTATATGCGGTAGTCAAAAGTCAAAGATAGACCAGGTACAGTGGCTCATGCCTATAATGCCAGCACTCTGAGAGCCCAAGGCAAGAGAATCACTTGAGCTCACAAATTTAAGACCAGCATGAGTTAAGAGCAAGACCCATTTCTGCTAAAAATAGAAAAATTTAGGGCATTGTGGCAAGCACTTATAGTCCTGCTACTTGGGAAGCTGAGGCAAGAGAATCACTTTAACCCAAGATTTTTAGGTTTTATTGAGTGAAAATGATGCCACGGAACTTTACTCAGGAGGCAGAGCAACACGCTGTCTAAAAAAAAAAAAAAAAAAAAAAGAGAGAGAAAAGTCAAAGACAGGGCATAATGGGTCATGCCTGTAATCCTAGCACTTTGGGAGATAAGGTGGAGGACTGCATGAGGTCAGGAGTTGGAGAGAAGCATAGGCAATAGAGAGAATTCATCTGTACAAAAAAATGAAAAACTAACTGGGCATGGTGATACATGCCTATAGTTCCAGCTACTTGGGAGGCTGAGGAAGGATTGCTTGAGTCCAGGAATTGGAGGCTGCAGTGAACTATGATGATGCCAGTGCAATCTATTAGCCTGGGCAACAGAGTGAAACCCTGTCTCAAGAAAAAAAAAAAAAAAAAAAAAAAAAAAAGTCACAGATAGAATTATAAAAATAGCAAGAAAAAGTGTCAAATCACATAAAAGGAAATCTCCATTAGACTAACAGCAGATTTCTCAGCAGAAAACTCACAAGACAGGAAAGAATGGGAAACATTCAAATTGCTGAAAGGAAAAAGCCCTGCCAGTCACGGGTACTATACTCAGCAAAACTGTTCTTTCAAAAATGAAGGAGCCCTCAAAGAGCTAAAAGTAGACCTTCCATTTGATCCTGCAATTCTATTACTAGGTTATCTACCCAGAAGGAAAAAAATCATTTTATCATAAGGACATGTGTACTCAAATATTTATAGTAGCTCAATTCACAATTACAATGATGTGGAAACAACCAAGTGCCCGCCCCAATCACATCCATTGTAAGAATGGATTAGTAAACTATGGTACATGTATTCCATGGAATACTATTCAGCTATAAAAAAGATGGAGAATTTTACATCTTTTGTATTTACCTGAATGGAGATGAAGAACCTTCTCCTTAGTAAAGTATCTCAAGAAGAGAAAAGCAAGTGTCCCATGTACTCAATACCAATTTGAAACCAGTAAATAAAAAACTACAGGCCCACATAAGAGTAAATTGCAATGAAGTTTAAGAAGAGCAGAGGGAGTGAAGAGGCTTGGTAAGGGTACAATGCAGCAGGTATATGGTACACCTCCTGGGTGAAGGATCCAATCACAATTCAGACTTCTCCTAACAAATGCAAACAACATAGCCTAATTATATGTACCCTCATATTCATCTGAGAAAAAAAAAAGGAGGAAATAAAGTCTTTTGCAGATAAGCAAAACCTGAGGAAATTTATCATCACTAGACCAGCCCTACAAGAAATGTTTAAGGAAGCGCTGGGCACACTGGTTCACACCTGTAATCCTAACACTCTGGAAGGCTAAAGCAGGAGGATCACTGAGGTCAGAAGTTAGCGACCAACCTGAGCAAGAGTGAGACCCCATCTCTACAAAAAATAGAAAAATCAGCCAGGCAGGGTGGCATGCACCTATAGCTCCAGCTACTTGGGAGGCTGAGGCAGGAGGAACACAGGAGTTTGAAGTTGCAGTGACCTGTGATTTAAAAAAAAAAAAAAAAAAACTCTTAAGAGAATCCTACATCTGTGATTGGAAGTGAAAAGATAATGTGTACCATCACGAAAACAGAGTAAGGTATAAAACTCACTAGTAGAGCAGATACACAAATAAGAGAGAGAAAAGAGTCAAACATTACCACTACACAAAACCTGCAAACTGCAGCGATAAAAAACAAAAGAATAAAGGATGTAGAAACCAAGGACAAAATGACAGAAATAAATCCTCAGCTATTAGTAATAAATGGATTAAATTCCCCACTTAAATGATATAGACTGGCTGAACAAATAAAAAAAATAACCCAAGCACAAACTGCCTACAAGTAACTCGCTTCACTTGTAAAGACACACAGAAAATGAAAAGGGAAGCGATAGAAAAAGTATTCCACGCAAACAGAAACCAAAGGTGAGCAGGAACAGCTACATTTAAATCAGACAAAACAGACTTTGGTCATTATATAATGACAAATATATAATTTTATAAATGATAAAAGGATAAATTCAGGAAGAGGATATTACAAAAGCACCCAGTTAATAGAAAGCAAGTATTATTAGATTTAAAAATAGTCCAACACAATAATAGTTAGGAATTCAATAGCCCACTCTCAGCATTAGAAACATTGGATTTAAACTGTACTTTACACAAAATGGACCTAACAGACATTTATAAAACATTTCATTTTGGCTGAGTGTGGTGCTCATGCCTAAAATCCTTGCACTCTGGGAGGCCAAGGTGAGAGGATCACTTGAGTTCAAGAGTTCCAGACCAGCCTGAGCAAGAGCCAGAGCTATCTCTACTAAAAATGGAAAAATGAGCTGGGTGTTGTGGCAGATGCCTCTAGTCCCAGCCACTTGGGAGGCCGAGGCAAGAGGTTTGAGCCCAGGAGTTTGAGCTGTGAGGTAGGCCGATGGCACGGCACTGTAGCCTAGGCAACAGAGTAAGACTCTGATAAAAAAAAAAAAAAAAATCATCCAACAGCTGAAGAATACACACGTTCTTCTCACGAGCACATGGAAAATCTCTAGGACAGATCATGTGGGACAACAAACCAAGTGTTAGGAAATATTTAAAAACTGAAACCTTGGGCAGCACCCATAGCTCAGTGGGTAGGGCACTGGCCACATACACTGAGGCTGGCAAGTTCGAACCTGGCCTGGGCCAGCTAAAACCACAATGACAACTGGAATAACAACAACAAAAAAATAGCTGGGCATTATGGCGGGCACCTGTAGTGCCACTACTTGGGAGGCTGAGGCAAGAGAATCACTCAAGCCCAAGAGTTAGAGGTTACTGTGAGCTGTGATGCCACGGTACTCTACCCAGGGCAACAGCTTGAGACTCTGTCAAAAAAAAAAAAAAAAAAAAAAAATGAAATCCTATCAAATATCTTCTGTACAAATACAGGAAAATTAAGCATCCTCTTGAAAAAACCAATATAGAAATTAAGGGTCAATATAGAAATTAAGAAGAAAATAAAAACATTCTTGAAACAAATGAAAACAAAACATAATGTAACAAAAACCTATGGGATACAACAAAAGCAGAGCTAAAAAGGAAGTGAGGCAACAAATCCCTACATCAAAAGAATAGAAAGATTTCAAACAGACACCCTAATGATACAACTCAAGAAACTAGGAAGGCAAGAACAAACCAAACCCCAAATTACTAGAAGGAAAGAAATAATAAAGATCGTGACAAACTGAATGAAACAGAGACTAAAAAACAAAACAAAAAGGATCAATGAAACCAAAAGATTTTTTTTTTAAAGATAAAAATCAGTAAACTGCTATCTAGACTAACCAAGAAGAGAGATGACTCAAATCAATTTAGAACCAAAAAGGAAACATCCTAATATCATGCTGATATTAGAGAAATACAAAGATCATTAGAGCCTGCTATGAACAACTATGCATTAATAAATTGGAAAACACAGAGAAAATAAATTCCTGGACACATATAAACTACCAAGGTTGAACCAGGAAGAAATAGAAAAGCTGAATAGACCAATAACAAATAGTAAGATTGAAACAGTAAGAAAAAGTCTCCCCAAACAGAAAAACCTAAGACTCCATGGGTTTACTGCTGAATTCTACCAAACTTATAAAGATGAACTAATACCAATTCTCCTCAAACTATTCTAAAAAACTGAACAGGAGGGAATTCTTCCTAACCATTCTAAGAGGCCAGCATTACCCTGCCATCAAAACTAAAAAAGGACACAACAACAACAACAACAACAACAACAACAACAACTACCGACCAATATCCCTGATGAACACAGACACAAAAATCCCCAACAAAATACGAGCAAACTGAATCTAAAAGATCAAAAACATACCATGATCTTTAAGATAACATTGAGAAAACATACCATGGGCTTTATCTCAGGGAACCAAGGATGATTCAACATAAGCAGATCAATAAATGTAATACATCTCATCAATGAAATGAAGGATAAAAATCATTTGATCATCTCAATAGATGCAGAAAAAGCTTTTGATAAAATTCAACATAACTTCATGATAAGAACTCTCAATAAAATAAGCATAGAAGGAACATTCCTCAACATAATAGCTGAAAGCTGAAAGCTTTTCTTCTTAGAACTGGAACATGACAATGATGCCCACTATCACCACTTTTATTCAACACAGTACTGGAAGTCCTAGCAAGAGCAATCAGCCAAGAAAAAGTAATAAAAGCATCCAAATTGGAAAAGAGAAAGTAAAAAAAAAAAAAAAAGGAAAAAGGAAGTCAAATGACTATATATATATATATATATATATATATATATATATATTTATACTGAAAGACTCCAGCGAAAAAACTTTTAGAACAAATAAACAAATTCAGTGAAATTATAGGATACAAAATTAGCATACAAAAATCAGTATTTAAATACCCCAATAAAGAATTAGCTGAGGGAGGTGCCTGGGGCTCATTGAGTAGGACGCCGGCCATATACCGAGGGTGGTGGGTTGAACCCGGCCCTAGCTAAACTACCGTGTTGTGCTGGGTGCCTGTAGTCCCAGCTACTCAGGACGTTGAGGCAAAAGAATCGCCTAAGTCCAAGAGCTGGAAGTTGCTGTGAGCTGTGATGCCACTGTGAGCTGTGATGCCACGGCACTCTACCGAGGGCGACAAAGTGAGACTCTGTTTTTTGAAATATCAATTTTCTTTTCCCACAAACTTCATATAATTATAACTGTTGCCCTCAATCTAAGGAAGTACTTTGATAAACAGACTTAAGACAGGGGTTAGAAGCTTTTTCTATAAAGGGCTAGGTGGTAAACACTGTTGATTTTGCAGACTATCAGTCTCTGCTGCAAATACTCAACTCTGATACTGCAAAGTAATAAAAAGCCACAAGTAAACAAACGAGTGTACCTATGTTTCAATACAATTTTACAAACACAGGCAGCCAGCCAAACTTGGCAGAAAGGATGCAGCTTGCTGGCCTCCAAACTAAAATGTCACTGCAACCTCCTTTTTATTCTATCACTTAAAACCTAACTTGTAACTCTTTAAAAAAAACACTCCTTCAACAAGCCTAAACGTCTTTATATGTGTGATATTTTTATTTTACCCCAAGATACGGTTTTAGTCCTTCTACTCTAGTAGAGCCCCAGTCTACCAGATGTGCTCCATTTAAATACGGAGCTTTTTTTTGCAGAATGAGCCAGAAGGGCCTGCTAGAAATGACTGGGATGCCTGCACCTCCTGGGACATGTATGTAGCATTTAAGAGAAAACAAACTTCAGCTTTCTATGCAAGAGGCAGGTAACAGAACCATACCAGGGTTCTGTACATCTTAGAAATAACAAAAATACAGAAATGGAAAACCAGATATTGTTTGTCTCTACAGGAGGTAAATTCAAAGAAAGTGTACTGAAGGATTCCCACCAATCCGAGTCCTTTTTGGTGTACCTGCCACCCTGCACTCACCCCTGCCTGGGCCAGAAGGGGAACCTTATATCCCATGACCCCTCTTCCCTCAGGCACAGCTGAGTGAACCAGAAGTATACTGGTTGGATCTAATCAGAATCAACCAGATTCCCTGTCCCAGGAAACTGGAATTGAGGCACAGAGGCTAGGTTGTTCAGACAGCACTGAGCACTGGAACTAAAAGGACTGTCTAGAAACAGAATAACCCAAATCCACATAAGCCAAAATTGTGCATAAGCAGAAACCAGGAACTTTGTCTTGGTGAGCTCTGACCACATATAAGGCACTGTGTTGGGGAGACATAAAACATTAAAGAGAACTAAACCATACTGGACCCCCTCAGGGTTGTTTTAAACCAAATTGGCCTGCTTTTGCAAATAATACCCCTTATTTCCTTACTGAGGATAGGGCCATCTTGTTTTATTTGGCCACACAGTGGCTTTTTTGTTTTGCTTTTAAATTTAAGCTACCATTTAAAAATTGGAAGATTTGGTCAGGTGCAGTGGCTCATGTCTATACTCCCAACACTTTGGGAAGCTGAGGCAGGAGGATCACTGGAGGCCAGGAGTTCGAGATCAGCCGAACAACACAGTGAGATGTCATGTCTACCAAAAAATAGAAAAATTAACCAGGAGTAGTGCAGTTACTCAGGAAGCTGAGGCAAGAAAATCACTTAAGCACAGGAGTTTAAGTTTGTAATGAGCTATGAAGATGCCACTGCACTCTAATCTAGCCCGGGCAACAGAGAAGCCCCTGTCTTAAAAACAAATAAACAAGAAATTGAAAGATTATACACACACTGTTTCCATGCCTGGAAGATCTAAGTGCGCTGAGGCTGAATAGGAGCTGCCCCCTGTAGGCAGGATATATGTACTGCAGGTAGCCACAGTCCCCAGCTTCCTTTTCTGTCTCTTTGCAGCTGAAGTCAAGTGCTGGCTGTCATCTGCACCTGAGCTGTAGTTTCTCTTTTGACATAGAATTTTCCCTCTGTTCCTATGTCTACCTGAAGTAGGAAAATCAAATCTATGTCAGTTTTTTTTTTTAAACAAACAAACAAACAAACAGGAGAGGCTCAGCACCCATGACTCAAGCGGCTAAGGCGCCAGCCACATACATCTAAGCTGATGGGTTCGAATCCAGCCGGGCCTGCCAAACAAAGATGGCTGCAACCAAAAAATAGCCAGGAGGCGGAGGCAGGAGAATTGCTTGAGCCCAGGAGTTGGAGGTTGCTGTGAGCTGTGATGCCACAGCACTCTACTCAGGGTGACAGCTTGAGGCTCTGTCTCAAAAAACAAAACAAAACAAAAACAAACAAACAAAAAACCAGGAGAGCATATTTCTTGGTAGGAGCATAATCTTTCCATTCACTGGGGCTGCTCGACTGGCCCTGTTGGCTTCCGGGTGTGTGGTCCCTGAACTAGACTCAGAGCTGGGATCCTCTGTTTTCTTCCCTTTGCTCCAGGTATTAGGAAGGACAGGACACAAGAAAAATCCTGATGGCACAATGCCAGGAGTGCCTAAGTTTAATTGGTACCTTTTCTGATGCTGTATGATGCCACGAGTCCACACAAGAAGGAGAATCTGTACCTCCTGACACCACTTCCATTTTCTACTGTAGGGTGTGGGTTATGACGGGGAGGCACAGAGACTGAAGTGGGAAGGGATTATGAAAGATGAGGTGGCACGAAAAGGAGAATACAGTGACATCAACTTTTTTCAAAATGCCCTCCTTTGAGTAATTCCTAAAACTATTGAGGGATTATATTAGTCTGGCACATAATAAGCACTATAATTTTACCATTTCATCCTCATCATTACTAATGTTAACATACAGAAGCTTAGATAAAATTTTATACGATAAAATTCACAACCATTTGGGAAATAAAAATGCCTTCTTTCTAAAGCAAATGCTGTAACCTAATTATTTATACCCTCACATTAATCTGGATTAAAAAATAAATAAATAAAATGACTTCTTTGAGCTTGACCTCAGCTGTCACTCTGACTACTGATGGACATCACATGGTTAGTAGAGCCCCCTAAGATTCCATAACCAAAATGATCTGCTTTATCTTCTTTAACCACAAACCCCAGGAGGCTTTGGCCATAGGGTGAAAATCCTTTCTGCCTAGAGGTCATGCAAAGCCACATTGCCTCTCATTTTCTTACCCTTACCCATCATTTTGTATCATTTAAAGGAAAAAGAGTCACTCCTCCCCATCCACTGCAGTTGACCAACTAATTATAAAAACGAAGATTTTTTTCACTAATGACTGAACCTTCAGGAGTTGACACAATATTATAAAAATGATGTAAGCTACTTTCATTTTACCCCAAAACACTGAGATCACCTGGGAGAGGAACAGTTGCAAAGACGTCCACAGAACAAAATGAGGCCAGGGCTGTAGAAGTCATCCGCCTCCCATGGGGAGTCCTAGCAAACTCCCACAGAGAGCGCTGAGCAGATGGGAGATGAGGGGGGACAGGCAGGCTTCACTCTCAGGAAAACAGGGCTAGGGCAATGAGAGGAAGACGTCATTCTCTAGATGGGGAATCCCTACATTCGTGATTTAGTTCTCTGAGTCCAAAGATTAGAAAGGCTTTTGTAAATACTCCCTTCTATGAGTCTTGTTATGGCCACACACAAATATCCTGTCTGCATGAGACAGACTACATTAACCACATTCCTAAGTTATACAGGCTCTTCTCTAGAATTCAACTTTGTTCCCTAGGTGGGGAGCTGGGCACTGTCCTATAGGTACTAGGTAAGAGAAAAAGTAGATGTCATCCCTGTGTCCAAATGTTACCAGTTCAATGAGGCCAAGGAGAGGCACAATTTGGGGTGTATCAGGTCTATATGAGATCTATGTGATTGGACATCAGGCTTTATCTGAAACCCAGGAGGCCACAGTAAAGAAAAGAGGTAGGTGGCGGTGCCTGGAGCAAGGGTGCCGGCCACATACATCTAGGGTGGTAGGTTTGAACCCGGCCCAGGTCTGCAAAGCAACAATGACAACTTCATCCAAAAAAAAAAAAAAAACACAATAGCCGGGCGTTGTGGCGAGCACCTGTAGTCCCAGCTACTTGAGAGGCTAAGGCAAGAGAATCACTTAAGCCCGAGAGTTGGAGGTTGCTGTGAGCTATGATGCCACAGCACCCTATCCAGGGTGACAGCTTAAGACTCTGCCTCAAAAACAAAACAAAACAAAACAAAACAAAAAGAAAAAGAAAGGAGGTATGTGTCAGTAATGGAGCTACAGAGTATCATTCTGGGGACCCTGTTTCCAGGGTCCAAAAGCTGTGCAGGAATCTCTCAGCTATGGGGCAATTCTACTGAATTTTGCAGTTTCCTTGTCATCTTAAGTGGATTTTATTGAGCTACTTTCTCCCGGAGCATCATTAAGGCTGCTCTGATAAGTACACATAAGGCTGCAATATACAACAGCACACCAAATAGAACTGTACAGGCTTCAGGGGTACTGAGGAGGAGAGATCAAGGAAGCTCTAAGGGAAGAGTGGAACTTTCCCTGGATTGGAAATATAAAGGAAAAAGCACCCCAGAAGCAACCAGGTCCAACAATGTTGTGATACCAGAGGTAGCTCCTAACACTCCTGTAGCGATGCTGTTACTTGATCTTCGTATTGGTAAGGTGCCCTGGAAAACCTTTGGAAGCTTGAGCCCCTCAGCACTGATTACTGTATAGTACAGCCCTTAAGTAGAAAGAGATGCAACTTGATTCTAATGCAGCAGTTCAAAATTAAGTACAAATGATCTGTTTGAAATGTATGTGGGTGACTGGCTTTTAGCAATATAGTTTGAAAGGTAGCAATATAGTTTGAAAGGTCGGGCGGGTTCCTTTTGCATGGACAACTCAGCCCCCGAATTTCTGGCTGCTCTTCCTAAGAGCTCTATGACTACACCTAGTTAGCTCCATTTCAAAAAAAGCCCAGGGCTCTCTTCCTGGGACAATCAAAACACACCTAGGCCAAGCCATAGTTGTTGACCTCTTAAGACTAGATATCAGAACTGCTGGGCGGCTTTCTCTCTCCAGCAGTAACAGGTCAGATTCTGGGGGACTTGAGGAGCCTTGAGTGCCTCTTGCCAGCCCACCTGTCGGAGGTCCAGTCCCCATCTAGACTGCTGAGAAGTTAAAACCCTTCAGTCACAGATCTATCCATTTGGGCCAGGACTCCTTCCCTTTCCTACCCATCAAGTCTAAAAAATGCCAGAGCAGACACAAACACATGATTATTTCTTTTTCTCAAATCTTGTGTGCCCAAGTTCTCTATATAATGGCCCACTCATTTAAAGGAAAAATAATTTACTCTTGTTACATCCTTGAAACTAGGACCTTAATCTTTAGGTAGGCTAAGACAATTATGATATTTTTTCATGGAACCCACCATCTCCAGAAAACTCCTTGACCAAGCAATTTGGGAAGACATCACCAATCTGTGTTAGCACTTTGGAAGAAATCTAATTGCTATCCCTATGTTGGGGAGGAGGGAAAAAAACTGGATGGGAGAGAGAGATTAGAGCTCAGACCACCTTAAAAGCAAGAAAGGAGAGAAGCCCTGATCCTAGAATTCAAAAGTCCTGGTCTATTCTTTAAATTACCCTGCTTCTGAAATTCAGAGGCACAGCCCCAAGGTATCAACTAGAAAAATGATTTCCAATTTTGGCTGACTTATTGCCAGGTAACATTCCCCAAACTTGTTTTAAAAAAAGAAAGAATCTTAAAATATGCAACACCAAGAGAGACAGAAGTAGGAATGGGTGACTGTAACCCTTAGGCAGTGCATCCCTCATGTTCTCTGCTGCAAGCTGGAGTCACGTCTCTGAGTGTGGGAAATGAGCGTGGCCGGCCGGGTCTGCCGCCTGATGGACGGAGGGGGCAGGACCCTGCATAGCTCTTGAAGTGAAGCAAAAATGCCTTCTCTCCAAAAATAAACAGGGGGCAGGAATGACTGCGAGTAAAGAGCTGGAAGCACGTGACCGGCTGTTGCAGTCCTGAAATACCAGCTCTCTACAAAAAGGAGCCTGTGAGAGGCAGAGAGCGGGAATTTCAGGAAACAGCCTCTTTATATGGTCTCATCCGAATGGGCCAGGATTCAACTAACTGGAATTACCATGTCAGAGGGAGCCTTTGGGGCTAGACTTATTTCTGATCTTTATATGGTTTCCCCCAGATTCTTAAGATGCCAAAATAGAAAAGATGCTACAGTGCCAAAAAAGGAGTCTTCTGAGTTTAGAAACTTGTCACACACTCTCTGGAGTGCTGGAGAAACCCCACCCCATCCCCACCCCCAAAATATGAATCAGGCCGAAGAGTTTTGAAACCAAACTGCAACCTGTTTCAAAAAGCCAGTCAAAACACACGCCTAATTCCAACAGAAACACATTTAGTTAAGGAAGATCTGTTGCAAACTTCACACCTATCTCTATTCCAGCTTCTGAAGGCGATGCAGCTCCCACAACATTCAGACTGAAAAACAAAACAACAACAACAAAAAACTTCCCTTCCTTTCTCCAGTAATCTGAAAGAAACCCTGAGAAAGCTGCTCTTTATCTGCCTGGTGAGAGGCAGTCCTGACATGCAGGCAGCAGAGTGTACGCGCGTATCGCAGAGCTGGCACTTACCCCTCACGGCTGTCCCCCACACACAGTCCATCTCTGCCAGTCTGACAACTCCTTCCATGCAGACCTGAGTTTTCACACAGTAGATTTAAGGTCATGGAAGGTAATGGATTATTTAGGCTTATAAATGAACTCCTGTGAGTAAACATAGTTCTCTCAAGCTGAATTGGGCAGATCAAATGCACATTCTACCTTATATATAAGAAAGAAAACTGAGTGTCAATGGATGTTGAAGTCATTAGGTGAAAGACTGATGGGTGGGAAACTGGGCATTCTCACGGTGCTGAAGAACTGACCCATACGTTACATCCTAGTGGCAAGGGAGAAAATGTTCCTTGACAATGGAGATATCCATCACTAGCCTAACTTGGTGATCAAACTCAGCAGCAGTCACAGTGGGGTGAGCGTGCTGCCCCTGGAAGCACACAGCACCAGCCAGGAAAAGGCCCTGCCAAAACACTCAGCTGCAATCTCATGAAGCCTTCAAATCTGATTTCCAGCTTTCTGGAAACCAGGTGAGAGAGCAGTAAGTAAGACGCCGTTAAGAAGAAAAAAAATCAGACAAATCCAGAATGAGGGAAAGCAGAGAACCAGCCTCATCTCCTCAAGAGTCAATCCCATTAAAAAGGTGGAGTGGGGAAAGATAGGGTACTCTTCCTAACCAAAAGAGACCTAAGATAAAAAACCATAATGGTGTGATTTTTTATTTGAATCCTAGTTTGGTAATAGCTCTAAAAGAAATTTTGGGGACAACTGGAGAAAAGAGATGCACACTGGTAATAGATACGTATTAGGAGTTGTAGTGTGCAATTGCAGTTTTCTAAGAAAATGTCCTTTTTTGAGACATATGCTAAAGTATTTCAGGAACATGTTATGATGTCTAAAATTTGCTTAGAACAACTCAGCAAAAAATTTACATTTTAAAATATTTTGTACTTACAAAATATAACTTAGGCAAATAAGGCAAAATGTTGGCTGGATGTAGGTGATGAGTATATATTGTTCACGATACTATTTTTTCTACTTTTCTGGATGCTTCTAATTTTAATGAAAAATTAAAGCAAAATAAGAAAGAAACTAGATGGATACATTTAGGTTAACAGAAAAAAGGCAGGTAGGTGTGGAGGAGGGCAACAGTATGGAGGCTGCCATGGATCTACCAGCTCCATGAAGGACAAGACACTAGTGGTTGGGAATTCCTAACACCCTGAGGACCAGAAACAAGGGCACACCCAACATGGCTGTCCAAGACCCCTGTCACGACTAGGTATGATGGGAGAACATGCATTTAGATGGAAGTGCCTCCCTGTCCGCTTCCCCCCAATTACTATGGATTCTACTGTGTATATATAAAATTGGGGTTTAAAAAAATGTATAGAAAAAGCACTAGAGCAGACACTAAGTGATCTTGCCTCTACTCCTGGCTCTCCCACTGAGTAGCTCCATGAGCCTGAGATTTTCTTTATGGTACAAGTGATTCCTCCCAGTTCTACAATTCTGTGATTTTGTGGGCATGTTAATTACAGTATTTTGAATTCAGGGGGAGAGTATCTAAGCCAAACAGATGTAAATGATGGCATGGAACATTTATCATCAATTAGAGGTGGCATGAAGGGGACAAAGACAAAGACAGAAAGAAGACAAGGCCATGGGGAGAAATGAAAATACATAAGCACAGGACTCGATGAACTGTGAGTAAGCTGATCTAGGCAATGAGAAAGAATATATTAAATAATTAATAGCTAATCATAATCATAACAGCCAACATCTATTATGGGTTAGCATAGGCCAAAGCTTTAGGAGGACTACTTTGAAGACTCTCTGGACCTGATGAAGTGGGTAACTACTACATAGCAAGTGTACAGAAGAGGAAACTGAGGCTTAGAGATTAACTCAGCTAAAAATCATCCTATTTGTAAGTAATGGGGCAAGGATTCCAACCCGGTCTGACATCAGAATTACCCTGAACCAGCCTATCCACGACTTCCTAGCAGCTAAATGGACGCTAGCTTGAAAGGACAGAGCAGCTACAGAAAAGAAACAATCTGGGCTGAAACCAAGTGCCTGAGAAGGAGAGACTTGTTATATGCTATTTATCCTGACACTCCAGAGAAGACTACGCAAGACCAAACCAAAAGGGCTATCTCCTTGATTTATCTTCTGGGCAAAAAGTAAGATATATCTCTGGATATTATGAATATGGGCAATAAGATGGGGGCATCAGAAAGCAGCTTTGGCCAACCCTTACCCCTATACTCAGGCAAACTGAGGATTAGACTGAGGGTAGGGTTAAGGGCCAAGTGAGTATTAGAAAATGATGCTGAAATCAGCATAGTTGTGCCAAGCTGCGTTAAGCTGAATTCAATACAAATCTTTGTACTTGGAAAGTAGTTGTGTTTTTACTGCACGTCACAAGATATTTTCCTGACACCAACAGTGGAGTAGCTTTGAAGGAGGAAGGACTACATTGAAGGGGAAAAGTGAGTTTGCTGGAAGGAGGTAAAGAGGAAAAGCTATTATGTTAAAGGTAGAGGAAGGTGGACAGGAGAGGAAAGGGAGAAGGAGAGGGAGAGGGAAAAGAGGGACAATTCTCTTTTTGAATTGGACGGAATTGTAGAATCGTCACTTTCTAGCTGTGCAGCCTTGGGCTAGTCATATCTCCACTAAACCTCCTTTCCCTCATGTGTGAAATGAGAATGATCATGAGTTCCTTGCAGGTCTACTGCAAACACTAGAGACAATCCTTGACACACAGCGATAATCAATGTTGCCAATAGCAGCTATTATGCAGACTTTGAACAACAAATCCTTAATACCTAAAATCGAGACAATGGGAAGTTTTCAGCAGTCAAACACTGCAAAGCCTTTTATTTCACGAAACGTTTCATTCCAGGGATCCAATTCTTATCTATTCTAGCTTCCCTGAAGAATGAGAAATGCTTTAAAGTTGACTGAATCAAGAAGAGAAAACCACAGCTTCACATCTCAGAGGCATAAACCTGATGCTCAGGACAGCCACAGTGTCAGGCAAATGCTCTGGAGCTGTCACACTACTCCAAATATTCACACATACCTTGTAATAAAAACATCCATATCCCATAGCTCGATACAGAGTCATCAAACTGCCCACTTTAAGTGACTCATGGGATAGGGCTCCCAGCAGTTTGTTGAAGAGGCTGATCCAAAGAGAACAGATTATAGTCCTGAAAATCATTCTTAAAATTCATCCTCGGCTGGGAGCAGTGGCTCACACCTGTAATCCTAGCACTTTGGGAGGCTGAGGGAAGATGACTGCTTAAAGTCAGGAGTTCAAGACCAGCCTGAGGAAGAGCAAGAACCCCCCTCTGCAAAAAAATAGAAAAATTGGTCAGTATTGTGGCATATGCTTATAGTCCCAGCTTCCCAGAAAGCTGAGGCAGGAGGATTACTTGAGCCCATGAGTTTGAGGTTGCAGTCAGCTATGACGATGCCACTGCACTCGAGCCCACTCTATCTCAAAAAAAAAAAAAAAAAAAATTCATCCTAGATTTTCCTGTCTTGGAGGGTAGTATCCTCTTAATCTCAATTACTTCCTTTTGTGTCATCCTAAATCAGCTTTCTCCTCTTCCTCTTCTTGACTCTATAGACCTTTCAGACACTTATAAAGACATGCCCCATTTCCTTAGTACTTTTTGACATTTAGCCCACATAAACATTCTTTTCAATATTCATCATAAGTCAAAACCTATACATTTCTGTCATTCTCTGAACTCCTTTCTGTTTGTTAAAATCAATCCAGCATGTGTGTAGCTAGAAATGTGTACAATGTTGTAAATTCTCTAAGAAGCAACCCCTTCTGGGACCTGTGAGTTAGTGACTTTGTATAATCACAGTCTGGACTTGCTACCTCAACCAAATCCGGAGTGGAAGAATTTAGAGCAAGTTGAGAACAGCAGAAGCATGCCCTGGCCCTGATGCTTTCAGAAACCTCATCTCTCACAAGAGTGACGATGGAAAAGCAGTGAGGTAGCTCAAAAGAAGTATTAACCTGTGGGCTGGAGGTCCCCATCATGTGAGACCTAGAGAGGAATGCCAGCTCCATTCTCCACCCTGTGTCACACTTTGGTGAGACTCGGGACACCACAGGATTCACACTGCAGTTCTTCATCTGGCCTCACTTGTGGGAGCTCATGGAGAAGATACTATAAGCACAGAGCCAGGTCACGGGCGGCAAATTAGCATACATTTCACTATCCCCACTACATTCCATTTCAAAAGTGGCCCCAATAACCCTAAAAAAGACTTATTAAACTTTTAGCATTGTTTCCCAAACTCTGGGTCTCATCAACTGTCAATATTTCAAAGAACCAATTTCTGTTTGGGGAGGGGAAATGTTTTTGGCAGTATAGGATTAAAAGCTTTTAATTTTGTTAAGAATTTTTGTTTTTTTAAACCACCACTTCCTCTTACCATGTCATTAAAGAAAGGACCTTTGCATTCTCCTCAAATTAGGAAGGACACAAACCAAGGTAAAGAATGGTCTTTTATTTTATTTATTTTTTAGACAGAGTCTCACTTTGTCGCCCTTGGTAGAGTGCCGTGGCGTCATAGCTCACA
Source organism: Loris lydekkerianus (assembly GCA_963574355.1). Classification (NCBI taxonomy): domain Eukaryota; kingdom Metazoa; phylum Chordata; class Mammalia; order Primates; family Lorisidae; genus Loris; species Loris lydekkerianus. Next base: position 54,222 of record CAUYPK010135422.1, read on the forward strand.
GTAACCTCAAACTCCTGGGGTCAAGTGATTCTCTTGCCTCAGCCTCCTCAATAGCTGGGACTACAGCTGCCTGCCACAATGCTCACCTATTTTTAGAGATGGGGGGGGGGTCTCTCTCTTGGCTTAGGCTGGTCCCAAACCTGTGAGCTCAGGCAATCCAGGCACCTAGGCCTAGGATTATAGGAGTGAGGTACCGTGCCAGGCCAAGCATGGTCTTTTAAACTGAATAAATTTAGTTTGTGAAAAACTTACTACATTTTTCTTGGTATTCTCATTTTGGTAATAACTTCCTCATACACCAGTGTTAAAATTTACCAACCCTCTTTTTCAGCTTATCAGTCCAAGCCCAAGGTTAATTTCCTAGGCTCTCTTCTCACCCATTCTCAAACAACAAAGGCTGAATGAAGGCCAGCTCTTCTAACCCAGCTAACAACAGCCTAACATGAAAGGCAGGACCTAGGTATAGTCATTTAACCCATAAATTTTGCTACTCATCTTGAAGCCATATAGGAGAACTCCTACCCTTCAAATAGCATACTGCCAACCTCTCCAACTTTAGAGGTGTTTTTAGATTAGTTTTTCAGAGTTCTCAGCACAGCATCTTCATGGATGAACACTTGTACTCTAATGATTTATCTCTAGTCTCTGGGCCTTTTTCATGCTCATATTTCTGACCCTTATTTCCAGGTATAAGGCTGGTTATCAGAACACTTTATATCTCAATAGCCAATGCACCTGAATGTCCCTGTCATTAATCCCAAGAAAAAAATCAACACGATCTTTCTCTGCGAAAACCCCTCTTATTCTTTTTTCATGATAATGCCACTTTAAAAAACCACGATGTGTGTTGGAACAATCCAAAAGAACCTGGCCATAATGAGAAAGCAGTTTGTATTCAGCTAACCTTCACATAGAAAACAATGATAAACTCTGAACAAACATACAAAACAACTATTTGAAGACATTGGAGGGCAAACAAAAACAGACAGAACTGGCCAGGATTTGATCCTTGAAAGAACCGTACTAGTAAAAATCCATGTTTAAATGGATTTGCCCCTGAGTATATTCTCCAGTCTGGAGAGCTAGAACTCAAGGAGAAAGCTGCAGTTTTATTGGCTTGAGAAAAAAGTTTGGAACTGCCAGAATGGATAAAAACAGAGAAATCCTAGGAAAGAGGAAGCCCCCCAATATGCATACAAAGTCCACTAAAATTCTTAGTCATACTTGAACTGTATGTGCATGGAGAAGACTCCAAGAGACCCCATGAAAAGTTTTTTTTAGAAAGCTGAATAGACATGAGATTTCAGCTGCTATTCATTGTAGAGAAGACAGTGTTTGGGGTTTGAGTTCCACTAAGTTGGAGGTGCCTGGTACAAATTTTGGGTTTTCCACTGAAATTCAGAAGTGCCATGCCTCAGGAGTAAAGGCCATGTCCCAGGACTATGGCACTTGCTCTAGGACAAAAGGTAAAACTGAACAGATCTGATCTAACAAAGCCCCAAACCAAGCTTCCACAAATTCAATGTAACCACAAATAATGTGACTGCCTGCTCAAACAAAAATCAACGTTTTTCAGAGGAAAGAAACATAATACAGAGTTTCTATAATGTATCATCCACAATGTCCTAAGTACAAACAAAAATTACTAGACATACAAATCAACAAGAAAATGTGATCCCACAGTCAAAAGACAAAGCAGACAATAAAAACTGACTTCAAAATGACCCAGGTGTTGAGTTAATAGCCAAGGATTTTAAAGCAGTTATATAAATATGTTCAAGCACTTACAGGAAAGATGGTCATAATGAATGATCAGATGGAGAATGTAGGCAAGAAACAGAAGCTATGTAAGACAAAAACAGATGGGGGGAAAATAAATGGAAATTTGTGATTTAAAAGTATAATATCCAGATTAAAAAAAAATCAGTCTATGAGCTTAACAGCAGCTTGGAAGATAACAGTTAAGATAATCAGTGAACATGAAGACAGAGCAACAGAAAACATCCAATCTGAAGAACAAAAAAACAAAAGATGAGAAAAATTAACAATATTTCAGGGACAAAAAACAGGACAAAGCCACAGGACAATACCAAGCAGTCTAACATTTATGCAATTGGAGTCCCAGGAACAGAGAGAGAAAAAATGGGCAGAAAAGACATTTGAAGTAATGGCCTAACATTTCCCAATTTGGTGAAAAATACCAACTTACAGATGTAAAAACCAAAGCAAATCCCAAGCAGAATAAATACAAAGAAAATTACACTTACATCATAGTCTAACTGTGGAAAATCAAAGATAAGGAGAAAATCTTAAAGCAGCTGGGAGGAAGAGAAAAGACTTACACACAGAAAGACGATCATCAGGGAAAAAGTGAAGACCAGAGGACAAAGAAAGAACAGGTTTTAAAGTGCGGAAAGAAAAAATTTTTCAATCCCGAATTCTAGATCAATAGAAAATATCCTTCAAAATGAAAACATTTTCAATAAACCAAAAGAAGTTATTCTTAGCAAACCTGTACGACCAGAAATGCTAAGGAAAGTTCTCCAGTTAAAGAGAAATGACATCAGATGGTAACCAGGATCTACAGGAAGAAATGAATAACAACAGAAACGCAAAAATTTCTGGAAATGGTAAAATGACAGCTATTTAAAGTGAAATAGCAGTTTCACAAGAATGAAAAGAGAACCACCACACGCACTCACTATTTCAGTGGAACCCAGCGATCAACACACCTGTACACATTTGGTAGTAGAAACTCAAGGGAAAGCAGGCAGGGGAGAGAGGTGGGGGTGGGGGGTGGTAAAGTCACACCTAATGGGCACAGTGCACACCATCCAGGTGAGGGGCATATTTACAACTCTGACTCAAACTGACTCAAACTGTAACCAAAATATCTATACCACCATAAATTCTGAAATTTCTTAAAAGTCCATGTTTTAAAAAATAAAGTAAAAGGACCAACTGTATTGTGGAGCTTATGACATACGTAGTCTTAAAATATATACTATCAATAGCACAAAGGATGAGAGCGCAAATGGACTTTCACTGCTGCGAGGTTCTCACATTTCACGTGAAGTGGTATAATATTAAGTCTATTTAACTAGTGATAAGGATGCATATTCTAACCCCCAGAGCAACCAGTAAGAAAAAAAAAAAAAACCATAAAAAGCTAGATCTAGTAAGTCAGTGGGCCAATGGAGGGATTAAAATGGAACATAAAAGCAATCATCTAAACGCAGTGACATAATTCTCTCTTATACAGAGTAAAGGCATGTGACCAGAAATGTTTCAATCCATCACCAATGGTATTCAACATTAGTCAATACCCTTTTCCTGTAACGTATAATTATTTAAAGAATATTTTCCTATAATTCTGCTCCTTTTCAGTAATTATTGACAGATAATGAGAAGATATCTAGCCTAGCTGATGATTTCAACGAGGCTTTCTGATCCCAATCTTATGGCTCCTAAGCAGATTAGATATTCTCTGTCCACAGAACACTCTCCAGCTCCTTGCCTCCCCTAAATCCTGCCTTTCCTCCAGACTTCCTTTGCAGCTCTTTCAAGTGAAGCCTACTCATTATTTAAAACTCCACATACCAAGGTTCCAAGATAATGCTCCTGCTTTACTCCTTAAAGTTCCTCTAGATCATTACTCTTCCAAATTATTACGAAACACTTTTCTTTTAAACTCCTACTATTCAGCTATACCACTTTCCTCTTTTTCTTCTTCCCTGAGCACACACTAATCACAAATTTGGGCATTAGGCTCTCCAGAACTAGGCCCATCATTCTAGCCAAAGCCACTGTTCACATGAACAATTCTTCTAATGTTCAGGCCTCATAGTTCCTAGACACTTTTAATGCCAATGAGTTTGCTACTTTTCCAAGTTTTAACAGCGGTGATTGGAACTGCTCTGTCTCTAAAATACCTACTCCTCTCCTTCCCTCCTTATCTAACAACTTCCTTCTCGGGGTCACCTCTTTCCCTGTCAGTCTAGCTCATTCCTAAGGTTCCCCGTTATCACCTCCTGCTATGGTTAATGTTCCCTCCAAAACTAATGTTGATCTTTAATTTCCATTTTAATAGTATTAAGATGTGGGATGTTTAAGAGGTGATTAGGTCATGATAGCTTCTGCCCTTAACGAATGGATTCATGCCACTGTCACAGGAGTGGGCTCCTTATAAAAGGTCCAGTTTAGTTTGACTTCTCTCTCTCATGATATCTCTTGCCCTTCCACTTTCTACCACTGACTTGGAAAGAAGGCTCTCATTAGATGCCAGCACCTCGATCTCGGACTTCCTGGTCTCTAGACCTGTGAGAAAATAATTTTCTGCTCTTTATAAATTATGTAGTCTGTGGTATTCTGTTATAGCAGTACAAAATGGAGTAAGAAATCCCCTAAAACTTGGATCTAGCCATGTGCTTTCACTGTGTGGAAACCCAGCCTGCCAAAGGATGTCGGAGAAAACTGCACAACTATGTAAATTAAGGCTCGATAAATTCATGCTGTGCCTTTCCTCAACTGGTTCTGACTTGGTCTCCCTGCTTCCTGTATCACCTTCCTCCAATGTATATACCAGACCTGCATGGGCTCCTGGGAGCTACAGAGTTTTAGATTGCGAGGTGAAGCGAGGTTTCAATCAGGAGGAATTTCTATGTAAGGATTACTGGTAAACTGCCTAACAAGATCTTCAAAGAAAGTCATGTGACTATCAGAGGCTCCAGTTACCTAACCATCATTTCCTTTCCATTTTGAATTCATAATTGTGAATTGTTTTTCTTAAAGAAGGTCTACAAATTGTATAAGCTTCAGGCTCCATAAAACCTGGATCTATCCCCATCTGATTATTGGCAAAGTACTCTGTGTTAAGTGCAAATCTGACCATATTTCTTCTTTACTTAAAATATATTTGTGCCTGGAGATCATGGAGGGTCTGTGTGCCACATAAAGGAATCAGAAATTCATCCTATAGCTTCTTCTTAGAAACCCCACAACTGATGACTCCCACATCTGTTAGTTCAAATTTTCAACATGAGAGACGTCTTTGAAAATCCTGAAGTCAGGGCAGTGCCTGTGGCTCAAAAGGGTAGGGCACCAGTGCCATATGCCAGAGGTAGAGGGTTCAAACCCAGCCACGGCCAAAAACTGCAAAAAAAAAAAAAAAAAAAAAGATAAAGAAAATCCTGAAGTCAATTCAAATTCAACACGTTCCAAATTGAAATAATTATCCCTTCTTGCTCCTCACCTGCTAAGATCCTTAAATTTTTCACCTCAAAAATGTCATTATTGGCTTGGTGCCCGCAGCACAAGAGTTACCACGCCAGCCATATACACCAAGGCTGGCGAGTTTGAACCCAGCCCAGGCCAGCTAAGCAACAATGACAACTGCAACAGAAAAATAGCTGGGCACCTGTAGTCTGAGCTACTTGGGAGGCTGAGGCAAGAGAATTGTTTAAGCCCAAGAATTTGAGGTTGCTGTGAGCTGTGATGCCACAGCACTCTACCAAGGGTGACACAGTGAGACTCTGTCTCCAAAAAAACTTAAAAAAAAGATGTCATTATCTACTCAGTCTTGTCAGCTGCACATGGGCTCAGTTCCAGACTCCCCTTCTCTCCCACTTCTAACAATCTGTTATCACATCCTATGTCTGTCCTCACAAAGGTCTCTAGGTACCATTCTCTTCTCTTTGCAACCCTCTGCCAGGCTTTAGTTTATTGCTTCTCAAAGTAAGGTACAAATACCACTGGTGCAAGCGATATGAGTGCAAGTAGTACAGGAATGCACCTTTTCAAAAATAGTCATGCATGTATTTTAATGTGTACTTAGAAAAATACAACTGTCACAAACTATAATTTCACTGATAAGAGTTTCTTTTTAAAAATAAATGTATTTAAGTATAAAAGGAGAGTTGATTTAAAGAAAAAAGTTAATAACATGAGCGGTATGTGGATACCAAACGCTGTACAAACAACTGGGGAATGCTTGAAGTCTGGGAACACTGCCTTGGTTCAAGCCTTCATCATCTCTCCAAAGGACCACTCCAACTGCCTCATACTGCTCTTTGCCAACAAGCTGTCCCGCTCTAGCCTAACCCCCAATGTAGCGGCCAGACTTATCTTCCTAGAACACAAAGTCAATAATGTCATTTTCTGTTTTAAAATCTTTGTGGCTCCCTACAACATACAAAATAAACTCATATTTCTTCATTTGGAATGCCAGTTGGATACCAAGCCTATGTTCCCCATACATTAAATTGTTTTCACCATGCTCTAAAAATATCAGGGTTGCCTGAGAACAGGCTTTTCCCATTGCCAGAAATGGCCTTTTGCCCTTCAACTCGCAAGTAGGAGTCAAGCCACCTCGAGTCACCTCGTTTAGGAAACCTTCCCTAACTCCTAGGCAGGGTGAGGTGCTCACTCTGTGTTCCCATTTTTTGATACTACTTTGGCATTATAATTTTTTGTCTGAGTATGTGGGTCCCCGAGTAGAATATGAAGTTATGTTCTTCATTTTTGTATTGAAAAATGTATATTAAATGTAGGCTAGGCCAGGCATGGTGGCTCACACCTGTGATCCCAGTACTTTGGAAGGCCAAGACAGGAAGATTGCTTGATGCCAGAAGTTCGAGGTTATAGTGAGCTATGATTGTATCACTGCACTCCAACCTGGGTGGCAAGGCAAGACTCTTGTGTCAAAATAAGTAAATAAAAGTAAAAAATAAATAAAGGATAAATAAGTGAATAAATAAAATTCTATGTATAAATATGTCAATAAAAATATATATGGGTAGCCCAGGTGCAGTGGCTCACACTTGTAATCCTAGCAGTCTGGGAGGCCAAGGTGCGTGGATTGCTTGAGCTCAGGAGTAAGAACGAGACCCCATCTTTACTAAAAATAGAAAAACTGGCTGGGTATCATGGCAGGCATGGTAGTCCCAGCTACTCAGGTGGCTGAGGCATGAAGATTCCTTGAGCCTGAAAGTTTGAGGTTGCTGTGAGCTATGATGATACCACAGCACTCAACCTCAGGATGACAGAATAAGACACTGTCTCAAAACAAAACAAAGCACCACCATTTGAGGCAAACAGATCTAAACACTTATTGTACATCTATCAAATTCCCAATCAAAAAAAAAATATATATATGGATGGATGGGTAAAATGGAGTATGGGGATAAACTTCTTTGCTATCGCTGGGTAAGAGAAAAAACAGGAAGAGATGAAGGAAAAAGAGAAATAGCAGAGAAAAAACAGAGGATGGCTCAGTAAGAAGAAAGAGAACGAGATGTTGGGAAAGAGAAAGGGAGGCCTCTCACTTTCGGTAAAGACTGCACATATCATAACTTAGTCACCAGTCAACACTTACTGAGAACCCACTCAGTGTATGGTGCTGTTCCAGGAGCATATAGCCCCTCCCTTGACTGATTCCTTGAAACTGCAGGGGCCCTCATTGCTAAATCCATAGACTCTGCTGGGGCCTGGACCTTCTTGGCAGTAACACCACTGACCCCTTATTCCTTGAAACTCACTTATCGTGGATTGTGGACACCACAGGTGCCTGGTTTTCTCCAGTCCTCTCTGGCCATTCCTTTTGAATTTTCTCGCAGTGGTGTCCTACCTGGGGCTCACAGGCTGCTTAAGAATTATGTGAGGACCTTTTGCTTATCCGTGATGGCAGAAATCATGAAAATTATGCACAGTTGTTTTTTTGTTTGTTTGTTTTCTGTTTTACTCATCGGTTTTCTTTTCTTTTTCTTTTTTTTTTTTTTTTGAGACAGAGTCTCACTTTGTCACCCTAGGTCGAGTGCTCTGGCATCACAGCTCACAGCAACCTCAAACTCTTGGGTTTAAGAAATTCTCTTGCCTCAGACTCCCAAGTAGCTGCGACTACAGGTGCCCGGCCCAATGCCCAGCTATTTTTTGGTTGCAGTTGTCAATGTTGTTTAGCAGGCCAGGGCCCGGCTGGAACCTGCCAGCCTCAGTGTATGTGGCCGGCGCCCTACTCACTGAACTATAGGCACCGCCCATGCATATCAGCTTTCATTAGTGTTAACGTGTGGCTCTAGACAGCTCTTCTTCTTCTGTCTAGCACCAAGAAGCCGACAGGTTAGACGCTCCTGCTTGTGAGCTGTTCTTTAGCTGTGTGTCTTCTAAACATGAATGTTCCTCAGCTTTTACAGGAAGCCTTCTCCTCTTATTCTAAAACTCTCTCATAGAAAGTAGAGCTTCTCTTCATCACATCAATGCTAAGGACTTTGAAATCTCTGCAACCCAGAGCCTGGCGTGCATAAGTCCCACACTTCAAAGGCTCCTGGGCAGCTCCTACTAGTGAGACGCATCATCCCCCTACACCTGTTCCTCAGTCATTTAACCAGTACTCACTGAGGACCCATAGTGCCAGGCTCAGGGCAGCAGAACAGGCACTTCTAAAGCTTGCAATTAATGAGGGAGATGAGACTAAAAAGTAGAACCTCTGTAAGCTGACCACCCAACATACTGTAACAAACTGGTCAGCATACGGAGGTGATGGACATAAGAAGTGAGGCCTGCTGCACTGATACAGACACGTGGTGGGTGTCGGGTCTATGAAAATTAGGTCAACTCGAGTTGGTCAATGTATGGAGGTATCAACTATGGAGGTTCTACTGTAATGACACAAATACAGGGTTACAAGTTGAGGTTAGGGTGATAAGAAAAAGGAAAAATAAAACACCACAGCAAAAGAATAAAACAAATGTTTCTAATTTAAATAAGCGGGTAATGTTATTTGAAGAAATGATATTCAAGCTGAACCTGAAGGGTAAGTAGGCAGCCCAGCAAAGAATAGGGGTGGATATTCTAGAGGACTATTTTCTTCTATTCCATTTATTCTATGGAACTATAGTATTCTAGGAACCTAGAATATGTAGGGAACTACGTAAGCAAAGAGCTCAAAATTATTAAAACAAGGTAACAGGTATAAAGTGAGCCTGAAGATATAGAGAAGGCCCAAGTACACAGGGTCCTGGTAAGGATTTAGGATTTTTTTTACCCTAAGTGCAATGGGTAGCTATTAAAAAGTTTTGGTTGTAAAAAAAAAAAAAAAAAAAAAAAAAAGTTTTGCTTGTAAAATGACTGATGCACATTTTTATAAGACCAATCTAGCTAAATGGCAGGAAGAGGGAAATCTAAGAGGAGAGACCAGTTATGAGGCAACTGTTACAATTCAGGCATCAGATGATGGTAGGTCAAACCATTTCTCTAATTCCTTTTTTTAAATTCTCTATCAGAATATTATTTACAGCCATAGATTCTGAGGGGTCTTTGCCGTGGGAATCTTGTCTAAATAAAAGTCAATTCCCATTAAAACAAAGATATCATTACTATGAAAATTTTGACACACAAAACAAAGACAGCCAAGCCTCTTTACCTTAAAAAGGAGTCAAACCAAATCTCAATATTACAACAGAACCTAAAATCCTTGAGCACACTTTGGGGGTTTTCTTGACCAGCAAACACAAATGCAGAAAAAAGAATGTAGTGGCTGCACTGAAGATTCACCAAAGAAAGACAAAGCTAGAAAATACTGAAAGCTTGAAGTCAAACTCTCCTAACGTTACCAATTATTTCAGTGTCATATAAGAAATGATGGCCTTGTACAAGTCATTTGTCAAAAAAGGCAAAAGGGCTGGTTTAAAACATAAAGCCACCAATGACTACCACTCATCACCTGTAAGGCCCGTTGCTCCAACACACCATGCTTCCCCCCTTGCCTCGAGAACTTGATTTATGCTCATCCTTCTTCTTGGAATATTCTTTCTACTCTTCTCTTGGTTAACTTTAACTTCTACTCTCCTTCTAGTTTCAGCTCAAACACGGTTTCTTCCTGGATAACCTTTCCAGATGTCCGTGAAAGGGCCAAAGAGGCTCAGCGTGAATACTCTTGGTGAGTACTCTCAGAACTTTTTATGCCTACCTCCACCTAACACTCACTTCTCTGCAGGACCCTAGGCCAATTTACTAGAGGCCAGGGAGCAGGTCTGGTGTATCACTGTACTCCCAGCTCCAAGCACAATACCTGGAATATAGAAAGCTCTTGATCAAGTTTCCTAAGAGAATGAATGAGTGAATGTTACCTTTTACCTAAGGCCACTAAAGTCATCAATGTCATTCCTGCCTCCTCATTCTCTATTCATATGCCCCCAGAACAAAAAAATGCTAAAGTCACCAATTAAGGATTATTCTTTAGAAATATTGACAACCTCTAGGAAGAAGGTTGAGTTTTTTTGTTTGCTTTATTTTAATGTTTTAATTTTGCCCTATGTTGCCCAGGCTGAACTTGAACTCCTAGACTCCCAAGTACCTGGGCCTCCAGGTGTGCACCACTATGCTCTGCTAAGCACTGGGTTTTAAAGATGGAAAGTAATTTGCCAAATAATAGGCCAATGACAAATATAATAAAATGGGGTTCAAGCGGCACAAAGAATTCTCACCAAAAGGACTGCTCACTCCAATGTTTCTTTGCCCTAAGAGCCAATTAGTTCTATGAAATATGAAATCTCTGTATCTTAAACAGAATTGCAATTTAAGATAAACTAATAATACATCCTAATTCTCATGTGACACAGATAATGACAATAGTAGTTAGCATGGGTTGTGCACTGTTCTAAGAGCTTTATACATTCTCTTATTTAACCCTCTGACACTCCAGGAGATAGGAGCTGCTGTTATCTCCATTCAACAGATGAGCAAACAGACTTCAAGTGGTTAAGTAACTTGCCAAAGACAGACACCTAATAATCTGCAGAGCTAAGATTACAGACAAAATTGATCATCTTTTCTACTTCTCAAGTTACACAGATAATGACAACAACAGCTGACTTAATGGTGCCCTGGGTTAAGCTCTTATCAGGTATTTCTCACTTAATCCTCCCCTTATGTAAGGAAGAGAATCTTAAAGTGCTCTTTAAGTACCAGCTTTCATCCTGGAACTCCATCACAAAAGAGCACTGCAGTGGGGCTCTCAAAGAGCATGCACCAAAGCCAAACCAGAGCTGGAGAAGAGCCTTGAGCTGCTGATTCCAAAGGGCAGGCTCTACCCTGAGACGACTTTCCCTCCCACACAGCAGCCGGCCCCAGGGATGGGTCAGCAATGTACCTCTGCACACCCCAAGGGAGAGTTCAAAACCAAAGCATGCAAAGCATGACATAAATATCAAGTGTGGAAAACGCATTCCTTATGAACAGCTCCATATCAAATTCCCTGCATCTCTCTTCGGTTATCAGAAGCATCATTCAATCCAGCCGATTGGAGAGTGGCTACGAAAAAGGCTGGAAAATGTGACCAATGAGGAGAGTTATTTTTGTGAGAAAGAAGAAAAATGTCACCAAAAAGGGTCAGCAGATAACCCTATTGGGCTGAAAATAACTGCCCAGCTGGCAGACCAGTCAGGGGACAGGCCGAGGGCGAGAGACGTAATGCAAAGTGCCAAGGGTGCTCTGGCTGAGTGAGGCTGTTGGGGGATGAGGAAATTGGCCTAATTTGGGAACATGAGCCCAGCAGCATTTCTCAGATTCCTGCAAGAGAATCTGGCTAACTTTCAGTTCTGTGTCCTCAGAGGAACACAGAGGGGATGAAGAGAGAGAAAGGAAACAGCTATGACTCAAACACTTCTCCAGACAACTGGACGAATAAGGGTGGTCAAATGAGAGGTTACCCCCTCCAAAAGGATCCCAATAGTCTCTCTACTTTCCTCAAAACCCTCTTCTCTACAAGGAGGTCTGTGCATTAACCTGCCCAACAGGTAGGAGAGGTTGAGTAGTTAAGCACTTGGCTACGCTCAGAAAGACTTAACTAGAGTCAGAGATTAGCTGAACACCTCTGGATAAATTACTTAACCTCTCAAAGTCTCAATGTCTATACAGGTACAATGAGAAAATAATGGTACCTACTTCAAGAGCGACCATGAGGTTCAACTAGGACATTGCAAGTGATGGTGACTAATACTAAAAGGACAATCTACAAAATACAAGCTAAGCCAAAGAGATCGAGACCCAAGTGAGAATTGCTCAACCAAAAAATAAGCTAGCTCTGGAGAGGTTATGCCCAAACTCAGTACAATATAACTTCATGGTTACATTTAGAAAGCATCTGGGCTGTTGTTGAAGGAGTTCTATAAGAGTACAACCATTTGAATCAACAGAAGGTGAAGACTCATTCAAAGGGATCTGGTTTAACTCTTGAACTTGCTCTTTCCAGACAAAGTTATATACTGCAGACATGTAGATACTTACCTTAGAACTATCTTCCAGCAAAATCCTGAATACCTGTAATGCAACCTGAACTGCTAACTGAACTATGCTTTTGGTGATCCAAGCCTGACTTGAGACAGGTACACACACACACACTCCCCCTACTCCCCCCAAAGTTACAGTAGTAGGTTTTCTTATCATGTCTTGAGGGGTCAATGGGTGCCAGATACTGTGCCAGGTACTTTACATGCATAGCCTAATTTGATTCAAGACAAAGTAGGTACAACCCCAGTCAACTGAGCTAGTAAAATGACACAAAGAATTCATCTTTGAGGTGAATCATTAAAATTAGATAGGTAAGTTCTTTGAAATTTATTACTTGAAACTTATAGAAGGACCAAGCAAAATAAAGAGAGCCTTCTTCTTTCAGAGCAAGAGAGAGTTTAATTACCTGGAGTGACCCACAGGTATCCTATAAGGAGGAAGACCTAAGTGGTTGTGGAGATGACTGGAAGAAGGAAGAGATCCAGAAGAGAATTCACACGGGCAACTCCATCAGGTATTGGCAAACTCAGGGGCATACAATGTTTCCACTGAACTCCAAATTTAAAAATTGGAGAGGATAGCCAGGCATTGTAGCGGGCGCCTTAGTCCCAGCTACTTGGGAGGCTGAGGCAAGAGAATCACTTACGCCTAAGAGTTGGAGGTTGCTGTGAGCTGTGATGCCACAGCACTCTACTGCGGGTGACATAGTGTTACTGTCTCAAAAAAAAAAAAACAAAAAAAAACTGGAGAGGAATGCAGGGTTGTTTTTTTTTAAAGTTATTAAAAATAATCTTTTCCTTTCTTATCCAGAGCTATGAAGATATAAAAAAATGCATTGGTATAAATTCTACCTTTTCAAATTGACACATGAGTTTTAAAATGCCTCCTTAGTAGCCATTCTGCTTCCCTCACTTACCAAGAAACCCAGATGATAAGGTGTGGCAGTGTGCCCAGCTAAAAACTCCCCTGATGGGCGGTGCTTGTAGCTCAGAGGGTAAGGCGCCGGCCCCATATGTCAAGGGTGGCAGGTTCAAACTCAGCCCCAGTCAAACTGCAACAAAAAAATAGCAGGGCGCTGTGGCAGGCGCCCATGGTTTCAGCTGTTCGGGAGGCTGAGGCAAGAGGATGGCCTAAGCCCAGGAGTTGGAGGTTGCTGTGGGCTGTCGACGCCGCAGCAATCTACTGAGGGCAATAAAGTGAGACTCTGTCTCTTTAAAAAAAAAAACTCCCCTGAATGTAGGAAACATCTGAAAAGAAACACCTTGGTACTAAGGGAATGGGGAAGGGATTGGTCTCTCGTTAAAGAGCAGGAGAGCACGTACATCACTGTTTGGCAGTCTCCACACCTGTGGTGTAAACAGTCACGGGAGAAGTTAGTTGAGGCTCCTACTAGGCTCCTACTATGACTGACTGCTGCACCTTTAAGGGGCTCCAGCACCTCTGACCTGACTGAGACAACTGGCTCCTCCTGATGGGAGCCTTACCTGACTGAGACAAAAGGTTCCCCGGCCCTTATGGCGAACCATACCCCGAGCAAGAATGTACAGCAGTCCGTGTCCTGGCAGTTTCATGGGCCGGGGCTGGTGACCTAACGTCCCAGCTCCGACACCTGAAACATGGTGTGGTTGTAAGACCCAGTTCTGACCAAGGAAATGCAATTAAAAGTTTACTCAGAGGTCTCTGACTACTGCTTTCCTGATAATAGGGGGCACACTTGATTGGCATGCACCTCGAGCTCTTCAACTATCCTGCTATTCCTGCCCAGAATGCAGATCTTAACTGTAGAGAGAATGACCAGCCATCCCACAACCGTGAGAACAAAAGTCACAAGCTCCAGATGGCAGAACAGGAAGCCAGAGGGGCTAGATAATGTAGGGACACCTCCAGTTACTGTATTCACTCTGCTCTGCCCTCCACTAGGTATGTGAGAAAACACTCACCGCTGTTTGATCCAAGTGCTGGAGTTATTCATGTTGCATGCAGCCAAATTCAATACTAATATTGAAAGATACAGAAGAATACCTGAAAATCGATCCATCCTAAAGGAGCAGGAGTTTTAAACTCAAATGGAAATAGGAGCCAGGCAGACCAAATATGAGTAAATTCGGCCAAATGTATTAAAGTACAAAGTCGTGAACTGGAGAGGGTAGCCATGTGTAAGCAAGCACCATCTGTGCTCCAATCAGCAGCCGCCGGGTGGGCGTGCCAGTCCAGCAGTCCCACTGGGCCAGGAGTTCTGATTTTAAAGAGAAGCCCTAAATCTGGGCTTTCATGTGATGCTTCCCAATTTATAAATGTTGACTAAATTAAAACATTTTTAACTGATCAAATAAAACATGACTGCAAACAAAATGCACCTAACAAGCTACCAGGTTTCAACCTTAGTACAGCAGGTTAAGGCAGAATAACACATAATAAAAAGAACATCCAAGTTCTAGAGAAATAATAATGATTAGCAACATAGCACTTATGTGTCAGATGGTGTTAAGGACTTTACGCCTATGATATCATTTTTTCTTTTTAGCCACCCCATGACATATGGATTTTTTTTTTTTTTTTTTTTTTTTGGAGACAGTGTTTCACTATGTCACTCTCGGTAGAGTGTGTCACAGCTCACAGCAACCTCAAACTCTTGGGCTTAAGTGATTCTCTTGCCTCAGCTTCCCACGTAGCTGAGACTAGCTGCCACAATGCCCAGCTATTTTTTGGTTGCAGTTGTCATCGCCAGCCTCGGTATATGTGGCCGGCACCCTACTCACTGAGTGCCGAGCCAGATATATGGATTATTATCCCTGTTTCATCAGTGAGGAAACTAGTGCTTAGAGAGATTAAGTAACTTGCTTACAGTAATAGAGCTATGTGACAGAGCCAGGATTTCAGCCTAGGCTTGTAGGACCCCGAAGCCTGTGCTCTTACACACCCTTCATTAAGAAATGCCAACTTCAACTGGAAAGCACAAAAACTACTCCAAAATTACTACTAGCCAACCTACTATAATGAATAGTAGCTCTTGAAGAGATTTCCAAATCAGTTCTGAAAAAGACCCTGGCTGACATCCTTTTTCTTTGTTGCCTTTTAATAAAAGCAGCAAGGCACCGTCCAAAGACTCATTTACTCACTAATTTACTGAATGAACACTTGTACAGTGTTTTTCAGCTTGTTAATGCTTTTAAATGCATATCTCAGTTAACCCCCATGTCATTCTGGTGGTATTAGCCTTACCATTTGACAGATAATGAAACAGAGGATTAGAGAGATTAGTGAACTTGCTCAAGATCCAGCCATTAGCAGAGCCCAGTCTTAAGCCCTGGTCTCCTGATGCCAAGCCTTGTGCTCTTTCTACTTCCTTCAGCAGAGTTCCCAACTCCACCACCTCACTTTAAAATAACCATTTGTTTGAACTAATTCATACTTAACTCTAAAGGAGTTCCAGTATGTCTGACAGCTCCCAGGTACCATATTTGCAGTTGCATGGATATCATCATCCCAGAATACAGTCAGCAAGAGGACAAAAATAAATATATCAACTAATACTCTCAGAACTGGAATGTAAATGGGCACACATACAAGCCTTGGGAATCTAAATTTAGAAAGAAATATCCAAAAAGTCCCACAGTGAGCATCTGGCCCTGTGGGAGGCTGCCCACACTATTTTGTGAACCTCAATTAGCCTAGGAAGAAAAAGAAATCCTGGTACCCTCCCTGGCATCTTGCTTTTAGAGGCACCAGTTGGGTGAGGAGCAGACTGACTTTTCATCCTGTTCTTCCAGAAAAATGTTAAGGCCTAGAGTACAAAAAGGTAAATGTCTTGAAATAACTAGGTATTCCTGAAAGGCTGAAACACTGAAAAGTTCATCAGACTCTAGGACTACGGAGTTACATTAAATACTCACAGCAATGATTCTCACCTGGGAGCCAAGGGGACGGGAATGGGAGGAGAAAAGTGCTCCTCATCTCAGCCTAGGAGCTGATTTAGTACGGGGGTCACATAAGGTTTCAAATCCTGATCAAGTTATCACAGGCTCACTCACCTCCTTTACAATTAAGCAGACTTAGTTTTTTTGTTGTGTTTTGTTTTTTTTAGAGATGGAGTCTTGCTCTGTCACACTGGCTGGAGTGTAGTAGTATAATTGTAGCTCACTACAGCTCCAAATTCCTGGGTTTCAAGTGACTCTCCTGCCTCAGTCTCCTATGTAGCTGGGGTTAGAGCTATGACACTGGCTTAAGTAGACTTTTAATTAGCCTTCCTGGTCGCCAGTGACCACCAGAACGCAAGGAATCTTGTCTCTTTTACTCCCTAAAATATACCAACCTTGTAAAATGGTGCCTGACACACGATAAGCGTCAATAAATATTTGCTGAATCATTCATTCATCATGAATGACCGGGTAATGGATCTTCCTAGCCCCGTGTGGAATAGGGTAAAGTGGTCAGAGGCCAAGAACAGGCTTCCATTAACTCAGTCACTTGCTTCCTCCTTTTCTCTTCGAAGACATACACTACTGCAGTTCAAGTTTCCTGAGAGCCAGGGTTGGGTCTAGGGCATCTTCTTTCATCATTCTCCTACTTTGTAACACCCTCCTCCCACAACTGTGCCTCTAATGCGCTACTCTATCTGCCTGCCCTCCACTCTGTTCTGCTCAGCTTCTAATGTGTAAGTGCACTGCACACAATGTACTTCACCTCACTCTCAGCAGTAGCAACTGCATGCCTGGGCTAGGCCAGGCACCACTATCATTGACAGATGATGATTATCGTATCATGCCTGTTCTAAGACAGACACGGGTATGATGACGGGGCACAGTGCTTGCCTTCCAGAAGCTCACATCTGATGAGCAAGCCAGGCATGTAAACAATTAGAATGCAATATAGTAGGCATTATAATGAAGGTACCATGGCCAAGGTTACAAACTGACAACTCTCAGGTGGAATCCAGCCCATACTATCATGCAATTTCCATAATTAGTTGCTAACAGCTAAAAATGTGTTGCTTCCACATCAAACTTTAGACTGCTGGCATCTCTTGAAAAATCAAAAGATCTGGCAATACTGTGCCTATATTCCCTATAGCATCAACCAGCTAAGTAGCAATTGCCCCTTTAGAGGGGACATGTGGCCTCCAGTCCTCCTACCCCAACCCATTCCCTAGTGTCTTCAGGCAATGAAGCCAAGTGTTTCTGTGCTGGTGTAGCTGTTTTAGAGTTAAGTGTTCTCCACACCCATACTTCTACCATATGTGAGAAAATGAAAGATAAACTGATAGGGCCACCTGGAGAGCTTAAGAAAATGGTGGCAAACATTTCCTGTGGATGTGAAGAATATTCCTACCTCTTTGATACATAACTAACATGTGTCTGTATCATATACCCAACACATTTTGCTCATGCACAGCCCTAGCCCATTGGTCTTCTCAGTGTGGGTCACCTCATCTGCTGTAAAACAACTACGGGCCAGTGAGCTAGAAGCCAGGTTTCTCACTGCCTGGGAGCTCGCTGTCTAGTAGGGTAGACGTGTAAAAAGACCATAATGTGTTCTCCAGTAGGCATTCTTGGGAAGTAGGTACCGTGGGATAGGTATTAAATCAGCTAGGAGAAATTAGTGAAAAGCTAACAGAGGAGATGACCTTAAAAGGAAAGTTCTTCAGATGGACAGAGGAAGGTAAAATGGTACTCTGAGCAAACTGCCAAAAGTAGCTCCCTGGCGTTGAAAAGCATTGTTCATCGAGATTACCAAGGGTCCACAAAAAAAGATGGACAATTTCCCATAACTCTAGGCCACCTGGAAAAATTCCCAAGAAAGTAAGGCCAATAAATGATCCTCTTTCTGCCTGAGAACCGTAGAAAGTGCAGGTCACCCCCAAGAGCAAATGTCCAGTTGTGTAATCCAACCTTACATCACCAGTATACCACACTAGCATTTATTCAGCAGAAACAAAAACCTGGATTTCTACTGGATTTTGAAACTTTCCAGCACCAAGCTTCAAGCTAACGTACAATTTTCTATACTAAGATAGAAAGAAATACGCAGAGACTAGTTGAGCATCAAAGAAAAATCTTCCTCCTTCATTTCCTGCTACAAGGACACAAATGGCAAGGAAAGGAATTCCCACGTCAAGATGGGAGGAAGGTCTGGCATTCAAGAGAAGAAATAAGAGAATAACAAATCCTTGTTCTCTGAGGAGTCACTAAATTGTAAAAAGCATTTCTTCACGTTAGTATCTTTAGCACCCACCTCTCCAGTCGGACTCAAAGAGGAATTCTTGCCACTGAGGTGATTCTCAGCCTGGGCTGGCTCCTGTTGAGCTCGACGACCCATCTTGGGCCCCTGTAAAGACAGAGAAAGAGCGCACTGCTGACTCAGCCCCCATTTCCTACGCAGGATTTTGGGAAGGCCTAATTTCAAAGCTGCATGAAAACAGTTATCAAAGACACTTTTGGGAAAGGATTCCTAAATTCCACAGCAATTGACTCCAGAGAGAAACAGATATATATGCTGATGAGATTTGCTTTTCCAGACATTAAGGGAAATCTATGACAAAAATTTTGAGACTTTATCTTCAGAAATCAGAGGACTTCAAAATTCTTAGTCCTCAAATGAACCATATGCAGGTGTTTCCCAAGGCCTCCCAGGATACAGGCTCTGCATCTCAAATGCTTTCCAGCCCATAAAGAAAACTTATTTAGACAGATTAGGGGATGTTGAAATGTTTATCATTTTGCTTTACTTAGTTTAAAAAAAACAGCATTAATAGAAGCATTTTGTAGATCTCATTTAATCTGATTCTCACTGTGACAGACACAGGGACTGACACCATGTTACAAATGAATCCCAGGAAGGCAATTAAGTGGCAGACATGAATCTAAGAGTAAATCCTGGGTTCTTTCCACCCTACCATGCTGAAATTTGTTTTGTTCTAAGGGTTGACTGCCTTAGATGGTTTCAGGGGAGCTCACAAAAACTCTTCTGCAGTGTTTACACTTTAACTTGTATAGTCAGTCATTTAGGTTTCAGGGATGATGGAAATAATCTCTCTGATAATTAGCAGCTCAATTTCTTCTCAAGGCAAACAATTCCATCCCTTCACCATGGTTGCCTCTGTCCGTTTGTCATATCATTGGGTACCTGAATATGGCATGTTATGTATAACAGTTGTGCTGAAACAAACTCAGTGATTGTCTCTAAATGCTATTTACAGATGGTTTCTCTAATGTTTGCTAAGAATTTTTAAAGTCTTAAACTCTTTAAAGACCCTATATAAATCCACAGGACAGAAAAACTTCTTCAGCACCTGATTTTGTGTCTATTAAATGTAATCTGTTTATTGTCTATCATTCTCCACCAGGATATAAGTCTATCAGGACAGGAACATTGTTTTATTTACTATATCTCCAGTACCTAGGACAATGCCTGATACAAAGTAGGGGTTCCATAAATATTTGCTGAAAGAATGAATGAATAAATAACTACATTCTCATCTTCGGGTACTAAAAAAAAAAAAACACAAAAATCACCTATCAGAAAGGCCAGGTGACACAATATTTTCTCCCTCCAATC
Organism: Loris lydekkerianus; assembly: GCA_963574355.1. NCBI lineage: Eukaryota > Metazoa > Chordata > Mammalia > Primates > Lorisidae > Loris > Loris lydekkerianus. The sequence continues at coordinate 74,058 of CAUYPK010135422.1, forward strand.
AGGCACTCTGCTTCATTCCAGAATTATTTGCAACTGGCTCTCATATCTCCCTTAGAGAGGTACTCCTCTCTAGTACCTGGAGGACATCCAACGCTACCAGGGCACTTCAAAACACTTAAGAGATTTCAACAGCAGAAACTAAAGACTTGCCTTGTGGTCCAACTTTTTAGTGACTGGGGATCCTGATTAATTTTAAAGATAAAAAGGCTTGATGGGGTTGTGATAAGTAAGATAAAACACTGAACAGGGTTCTTGAATCAAGCTCTGTTACTTACTGATTATAACCTTATTTAAATCACAGCCTCAGAAGGCAACAACAGCTAACCTCTTCTGATAATTTAGCATATGCCACTCTGTTAAATCCTTTCCAAGCATTATCTCATTTCATTTTCTGTCACGTCTCCATTCTAGGCATAAAAAAACCCAGAGGCCCATTAAAGTTAACTAGTTGGTTTAAAAAACAAACAAAAAACAAAACAAAACATTTATACTCCATCTGACCTCAAGGCCTTAAGCACCTAATCTTTCCTCAGGTTATAAAACAGTCTTAACTTCCTTAACTATAAAACCGAGGCAACGCCCCCCTTCCCGTGGGGATTACGGAGAAGAAAGGCCGTCCCTGCCTACCTCCCTCCCACATATAAAACAGGGCGACTTTTACACGAACTTCTGGAATGCGGTGTCCCAGGGGAAAACTCTAGGACGCGTGCAAGTGCCACTCTGGGCAGGGCCCCTTCCATCACTGTCGGACCTGTGATGGGGGTTGTTCGCACTTGGGACTCTGGAAAGCCAAGAGAGGCTCGGAATTTTCCCACCGGTGCCAGAGGCCGGCAGGAATGGTAACTGTTTTCCACTTTTTCAGGATTTCAAAGAAAGCAAACCCCACGCCAGAAGCGCCGGGGGGCGGGGCGGATGAGGCCGCCTCCTCCGGACCTCAGCCGGCGCAGCTCGGGAGACCTGCCGCCCCGAGGCGCCTCAGGAAGCCGGAACCGGCGAGGTCGCTCCTCCCCACCCGCTAAATCTCTGCCCCAAACACCCGCGTGGATCCTCACGGAGGCCGAGCCGCGGCGCCACTCCTCGCCCAGATCCAGCAGATCCTCCATCTCCGCGGCCGCCTGACGTCACTTCCTGGGAACCAAGCGGCCCAGCTGCGTCCCTAACGACGCTCCGCCCTTCTATTCCGGTATTTAAAGGAGCCACAGCGTTGTTCCCGGCTTCTGGGCCATCATTTAACTCGAACCAACTCTTTCCTAAATCTCCCTTGCTTGACTTCTGGAAAAAAACTCCAGATATTAAAATCCGCTAAGCCTGCTCCTGTTGGACAGTGAAATAATTTTATTTTTTAGGAACTTTCTGCATTTGTAGCTTTTTATTTGTTTATTTATTTTGAGGCAGAGTCACACTTTGTCACCCTCGGTAGAGTGCCCTAACGTCATAGTTCACAGCAACCTCTAACTCTTGGGTTTAAGCGATTCTCTTTCTTTAGCCTCCCAAGGAGCTGGGACTACAGGCGCCCGCCACAACGCCCGGCTATTTTTAGAGAAGAGGTCTCGTTCTGGCTCAGGCTGGTCTGGCACTTGTGAGCTCTGGCAATCCACCAGTCTTCACCTCCCAAGTGCTGGGATTACAGGCACGAGTCACCGCGCCCTGCGCATTTGTAGCTCTTTTAAAATACATGAGTAATTAATTGCAAAGCACTACTGCTAATAGTAATAATTATACTTATGCCTCCCATTTGGACAGCTTTTTGCAATGTACCGGGGTCCATCACAGTTCTTAGCTCATGTGAGGGCTGTAACAACCTTGTATCTGACAGATGAGCAAACAGGTTCACAGGAAGTCAGGTGTAATGGTTTAGAGGATTTATGGAAAATTCAATATATATAATCTCTGCCTTCAAGAAGTTTACAGAAAGGCTCGAGTAGTAATAACTTTAAAAAGTACAAATATTCAATACCTCATTAAATCCCAACATTCCCACAAAGTGAGTAACAATAATATCTCTATACAACAAGGGAGAACATGGAGATGCAAAGGGGTGGCTTGAGGAAAATCACCTGAGTGCCCAGCAGCGGAGCCCAGCATCCTTCAGATACCACATATTGCAGGAGTCAGCCATTTTCTTACAGGGCCAGACAGATGTCCCACAAATTCCCAGCTCAATGGGGCAGCTAAGTTGAATCTCAACTGACTTCCCAGGGAAGATTCCCAAGTCAACACAGCTGGCCAGGTCCCTAACACCAGTTGACTGAGACCCACAGGAGATGGCTTATGCCCTAAGAGTGAATAATAATGTCTCTTGTGTTATGCTGGGGATAAGGCTTAGATGGCCAAAGGTCAAAATCAAGGACTTGGGAGTGAGACTAGCACCCCTAAAACCAGATTGCAAGCATTTGTAAAATACTCAGTAAATTACTCAGTTCAACTATTCATTCTACACTTTTACTGGGTGGGACTGTGCCCTAGCATACTTCTGACAGGAAGAATGGTGTGGATATCCACCATTATCCACGGGATAATGACCTGTGTAGCTAGGGTGAGCCCTCTCTAGATTGAGATTGCTTTGGTCTCCCAAAGGGCTGGGATTGCAGGTGTGAGCCACTAGGCCCAGCCTACTTTTAAATTTCCTGTTCCTGGATGTCCTCCTTGGTTATGCAAATGAAAATAAGGCCTACCTAAACTGGACAGCCTGTGTTAAATATCACCTTCACCACTCACAGCAGTGTGGCCTCGGTTCCTTCGATTGTGAAATGATCCACCACTGTCCTGGGAAGCAGCGAACATCCAGTCAGTGGTCCAAGTGTCAGACCTGTCAGGGAAGAGTCCAGGAAGGCCAGAGGGAGGTGGGATGGGAGCTGCACTAATTCTCAGGCAAACGATGAGTTCTGACACAGGGCTGTGTTTGGGGGGAGCAATGTGCCTTGTCTTCCCTAAACTGCTCGTGAGAAAAGACTTGGAAGCTCAGGCTGGGAAGAACCCAAGCGGAGAGCAACTTCCCCTCACCCATCTGGGAAATGGGCTCCGGCCAATTGCTGACTTTGCGCTCGCTGGCGCAGTTCCCTGCGGAACACTCTGCGGGGAGGGAGGCGGCGAACATCTGGACGACATTTGTACGGAGAGCGGCTCCGGAGCCCGGGCCCGGGATGCGGCGAGAGGTGCACTTGTGCGCACGTAGGCCCGACTAGGAGACAATTCCCCAAGGCGCCGGGTCTTGTTTTTCTCGCCCTCTCGCCGCTGCCCCTCTGCAGCTCCTCAGCCCTGCCCACCTCCCGGTACGCCGTCCCGCGGAGCTTCCTACACTGGCGGCTTCGCCTCGCCAGAGGGCACCCTCGATCTTCCGGAAAACGCCACCATTTTTCACCGCCCCTGGAGCGTCTCCAAGCTTCTGCCGGCTGCCCGGCTCCAATCTTGTCAATGAAGAATCAGGGCCAGGATCGCCGCGGAGCTGAACCCTACCCACCAACCCCGCTTGCAGGCCGGGCGTCGCCCGGATCGGGGTGGCGCGGCTGCCCCTGTTCCCGTCCCCCCTCCCCCACCACTGCGGACCCAGCAGGGTGTCCGGCCCGGCCCCGGGCGGCCCGCGACTGGGGGCAGGGAGACAGCGAGGCACCGGCCGAGGAGAGCGTGGACTGACAGCTGGCGAGGGGACGAACGGGTTGGGGGAGAGGGAGGGAGGGGGCTCGGCGGAGTAACTTTCCAGAAAAACAGCCAGCGTGTAGCAGGAGTGACTCCAAGAGGGGAAAAAAAGTTCAGTTACCACGTCGAACGAGAGCACTCGCAAAGTATTTTTCAAATGGGCTCGGCTTTTCCTGTGCCTGTTTAAAACATTAAAATCGTGCAGCAAAAGAGGCTGCGTGCGCTGGTCCCTCCCTCCCCCACCCCAGGCCAGAGACGTCATGGGAGGGAGGTATAAAATTTCAGCAGAGAGAAATAGAGAAAGCAGTGTGTGTGCATGTGTGTGTGTGAGAGAGAGGGAGAGGAGGCGAGAGGGAGAGAGGGGGAGAGGGAGAGAGAAAAGGGTGAGTGAGAAACGGAGCAAAGCAGAGAGCCAAGTTCAAGGGAATAGTGGGGCGAGAGATAGGGAAAGAAGCATTAGAAAGAAGGAATAACAGCTTTCCGGAGCAGGCATGCAGTGAACTGGCTTCTATTTTCTTTTTCTTTTCCTTTTCATTTTTTAAAAGAGAAGCAGGGGACAGAAGCGATGGCCGAGGGAGAAGACAAGCCGAGGTGCTGGTGACCCAGGGCGTCCAAGTGGATTATTGGGGCTGCTCTCCAGAGGCCTGTCCTCCCTGCCTTCCAATTGCACATAACCCACACCCCAGCCAATGAAGACGAGAGGCAGCGTGAACAAACTCATTTAGAAAGCCCCCGAGGAAGTGTAAACAAAAGAGAAAGCATGAATGGAGTGCCTGAGAGACAAGTGTGTCCTTACTGCCCCCACCTTTAGCCCAGCCCTGCCTCTTCCCACCTACTCACTGGTGATCTGATTTTTTTTTTTTTTTACATTTTTTTTTCCTTTTCTTTTCCATTCTCTTTTCGTATTCTCCTTCAGGGCAAGGCAAGGATTTTTATTTTGGGACCCAGCCATGGTCCTGCTGCTCCTTCTTTAAAATACCCACTTTCTCCCCATCGCCAAGCAGTGTTTGGCAATATCAGATATCCTCTCTATTTATTTTTACCTAAGGAAAAACTCCAGCTCCCTTCCCACTCCCAGCTGCCTTGCCACCCCTCCCAGCCCTCTGCTTGCCCTCCACCTGGCCTGCTGGGAGTCAGAGCCCAGCAAAACCTGTTTAGATACATGGACAAGAATCCCAGCGCTACAAGGCACACAGTCCGCTTCTTCGTCCTCAGGGTTGCCAGCGCTTCCTGGAAGTCCTGAAGCTCTCGCTGTGCAGTGAGTTCATGCACCTTCTTGCCAAGCCTCAGTCTTTGGGATCTGGGGAGGCCGCCTGGTTTTCCTCCCTCCTTCTGCACGTCTGCTGGGGTCTCCTCTTCTCCAGGCCTCGCTGTCCCCCTGGCCTCTTTCCTGGGCTCGCACATGAAGATGCACTTGCAAAGGGCTCTGGTGGTCCTGGCCCTGCTGAACTTTGCCACGGTCAGCCTCGCTCTGTCCACTTGCACCACCTTGGACTTCGGCCACATCAAGAAGAAGAGGGTGGAAGCCATTAGGGGACAGATCTTGAGCAAGCTCAGGCTAACCAGCCCCCCTGAGCCATCAGTGATGACCCACGTCCCCTATCAGGTCCTGGCCCTTTACAACAGCACCCGGGAGCTGCTGGAGGAGATGCAGGGGGAGAAGGAAGAAGGCTGCTCTCAGGAAAACACCGAGTCGGAATACTATGCCAAAGAAATCCATAAATTCGACATGATCCAGGGACTGGCGGAGCACAGTAAGTCCACGTTCTTGCAGGGGTGTCTACTCTGGAGGGTATGAACTGGAATAGGGAGCTCCATGGAGGGGGTCCTGGTGCTGGCCACACAGGAGGGTGCCCGGGGTTCACCAGCACCAAGCTCAGGAGGTGTGATGCGCAGTTGGGGCAGGGGCAGTAGGTGGGGAAGGAGACAGAGCTATTCTGATAAAAACTGGGTGCTTCTGGGAGGCCAGGGGCCCTGGAACCCAGTTGCTTGCTGAACTTCCATCACATCCTTGGCCGATTTTAATGTGGGATTATGTTGTGCTATCCAGGAAAACATTTGTGTTCTTGCACATGCAATCTTATGGCTAACTGTGAGCGTCTGGGTGCCATAAAGGGGAAGGCTGGCTCTCTCAAGAGCCCTTATAGTTCTCTGAGTCTGGAGACCTTGGTCTTCTCCCCGCTTTTCACAACTCATTGTGACACGTCTCCGGTTCAATTTTTCCAGTTCTTGCCCTAAATTCGTGTCTGTCAAGCTTCTTGAAGTCCAAGCAAGAGATAACTTTTTGCTGCCTGGGCCCTTTGGTCTACCCCACCCACGTGACCCACGTGACCCTTGTGAGCTGTGGCAGGGGGGAGGTATGCACATATGTTCGCCTGTCCCGGTACTTCAGGGAGACATGTACTCTTGAGTTGTATAGTAGACGGATTCATGTGCTCAAAATGGGCACCCTCCAGGCCGGTGGACCTGGGGAGAGCAGGGTTGTGGCTCTGGGTACTAGAGAGGGCTGGCGCCCTTTGTGTCTGCGTGTCATGGGAGGGTGGGTGGGAGGGGGACGGTGGGTGCCACAGGGATGTGTCTGGGATCGCGCCTTCCCAGGAGGCTCCCGTCTGCACAGAGGAGCTGGGCGGCTTCTGGGTGAGACATCTGTGTGTTTGTACACGTGTGGAAGTCATGTGTGTTTACTGAACGGGGATTTTAAAAACCTCAATACAAGAGAGAAATTTGGCAGATGTTGAGAAACTGACAGCCCAGGAAAGAGGAATGTGAGCCACTTATGGGCCAGAGACTCTGGGAGCAGCTCTGTTTGCTTTTCCTACCAGCAGGTGTCCTCACCACCCTGACTACCTGGGAGGTGGGCAGTGCCTGGAGTGGGATGGGGGGAGCATGGGATGAAACCTGGGAGAGGGTGGTCAGGGGGTGAACAGCAGGGGTCGAAAGGAACCTGCCTGGAGAGAAGGAGCAGAGTGTGTGCTGAGGGGTGGATCAGCTCTGGTGGAAGGTGCAAAAGGCCCGGTTTGGGTTTGACCCGTGCCAGGCAGGGGAGCCTGAGTTTGCTGGCAAGGGGTTTCCACTCCAGCTTCCTATGGCTGCCCTGAGTGCCCTTCCTTAGGATGTGGCTGCTGTGCCGGGTGAAGGCTGAGCCCAAGCTTGTGCGCCCTGCCCAGGGTCTCCTGGGTGGGGCTGGCTCAGAGTTTGCCAAGGGCCCATAGTTCCCAGAGGCACCCAGGCTGGATACTGAGCCCCCGACTCCCCCAGCTTCACTAGGTAGGAAATGGTGGCCACAAATGTCAGAGGCCAGCAGGAGAAGTCTCAGGAGGGTCCAGGGCAAGAGGACAGGACTCATCCCTTGATGGTCTGGCTCAGGAGGAGGAGTCCAGAGGAAGAGGGAGTCTGAGTCACAAGGACACACCCAGCCTGGAATCCTGAGCTGAGAATGAATGAGCCGATGGATGCAAGGCCATGCAGGTACAAGAGGACATTAATTTTGTGCAGAGACTCAGGGCACAAAGAAAGGACAGCCTTGGGAGAAGCCAGGGCAGGACCCCACAGATGCTGGGTAGCTTTCTGGCTGTGGCACCAAGACCTTATAACTGCAACAGATGGGAGAGGGGAGTGTAGGGCCATGGAGCAGTGGTCTGGCCCAGGGCCCAGGGAGCAGGATGCTGTTTGGGATACAGAGGAGGGGCCTAAGCTCAGAGGGACAGGGGCGATGCTATGGAGGCTCACAGGTGCAAACAGGAAGCAGGCCCAGACTCTGCAGCTGTTGGAAGTGACACAGAGCAGGCATGCAGACAGGGACCTGGACCCACCCTGCAGCTGGTCAGGTGCTGAGCCCCTCCTCCCATGGAGAGGCAGACACATGAGGCACAATAATTATAAAGAAGGCGGCAGGCAGAGGCGGGGTAGGAGCAGATAGCCATCTTCAGAGGCATTGGGTAAGGGAAACTTGCCCTTAATTCTTGAGGGCAGACTAGGGGGTGGCACTAGGTTGTGTGGGTCACCAGCAGGGTCTCGATGTCACAGCTTCTGCTGGGGAGGTAAGGAGATCACATTGTTTTCCAAATTTCATCAGCTCAGGCCACCTCCCTTTACCCACAGGACAGGCACTGAAGGGGAGTGATGTTAGGAGCCAGGACTAGGAGCCACAAGTCCCAGGGAGGAAAGAGAAAGCAGCAGTACTCTTCTGTGGTGCAGGACAAAGGGCACCACGGTGACAGCAGAGAGGAGGGCCCATCCTCTAGCTCTGCCCTGTTGTATAGACTTTACAGATGACGAAACTGAGACATGGGCCAATTAAGTAATTTATCCAAAAAGCAGGGACTCTAGCCTGGACATTTTACATCCTATTATGTAGAACGCTACTATGATTTGAATCCCATTTTGGGCCAAGAAGGAGGGACAGGACCTATTCTCTTTAGCAGCCCAGGTGGCAGATTGCCCAGGGATAATTGGTTTGTTCTTTTTTAGCTCTGCCTATTTTTTTCCCAGGAGGTTCATACTGCCACAAATGTTCTTCTAACATTTATTTATTTGTTTATATTATTTTTGAGACAGTATCACTATGCCACCCTCAGTAGAGTACTATGGCATCACAGCTCACAGCAACCTCAAACTCCTGGGCTTAAGTGATTCTCTTGCCTCTGCCTCCCACCATAACGCCTAGCTATTTTTTTCATGGTTGTTTAGCTGACCCAGGCCAGGTTGGATCCCACCAAGCCTCTGTGTATGGGCGCCGTAACCACTGTGCTATGGGTGCCGTAACCACTGTGCTATGGGTGCCAAGCCTGTTCTCCTAATTTTAATGAATGAGTTTTCTTTCTCTTGAGTCTCAAGCAGGTTAAGCAACCACAGCCATGCCACTGTCACCCCTCTGAGCTCCAGTTTCTCATCTGGAAAGTCAGAGATGGGTTCCAAATTCCCTTCTAGCTGAAAGAATTTTATAATTCTATTTGGGATGGTTCAACAGTCTTTGCTGGGGAGTATGGGCAGGACTTTGTAATCCCTTTTATAACTCTCCAGGATTTTGCTCTGGGAAGTGAGCTGACACTTTCTCGGACCTGTGTGGTGGGGACATGGCTTTTTTAATCCCTTTGTTATCCTTAGCAAGATATCACCAGTGCAGGTGGTGTCCTTTTATCTTCTGGCTTCTATCTGTGTCTATCTATCTGTGTCTTCTAGGGAGACTATTCTTGTTTTCGGCCAAAGGCAACCAACAAGCACAGAGTTCCTGAGCAAGAGAAAACTCAGTATTTTAGACTTTCTTTTCTGGCTGCTAAATGTAGATGTTGTTCATTCTGACTTTTCATATTGAAAACTCACTTGCCCTGGCTGCTGCTCCCATCTGAACAGTGGTAGGACAGCATTTCTCTAGGTCCAGAGGTGAGGTAAATGTGGCCCCGCCCCACCCTTACAGAATCTGAATCTCTCAGGGATGGGGATCTGGGGGAGCTGTATTTTCAACAAGTTTCTTACAGATTCATAAGCACATGGCTTGGCGCCTGTGGCTCAAGCAGCTAAGACGCCAGCCACATACACCTGAGCTGGCGGGTTCAAATCCAGCCTGGGCCCACCAAACAACAATGATGGCTGCAACCAAAAAATAGCTGGGTGTTCTGGTGGGCGCCTGTAGTCCCAGCTACTTGGGAGGCAGAGGCAGGAGACGCACTTGAGCCCAGGAGTTGGAGGTTGCTGTGAGCTGTGATGCCACAGCACTCTACTCAAGGTGACAGCTTGAGGCTCTGCCTCAAAAAAAAAAAAAAGAAATAGATTCATAAGCACACAGAAGCTTAAGACTCTACATGTGTACGTGAACTAGGGCAAAACCTTTCCTTAGAAGGGTTGCAAACACAAGTGCCCACAGAGACCAGAAGAAAAGCTACGTACAGCATACGCCCAGGATAAACAGGACACTTGGCCTTGGGGTCAGGAAGAAAACAGAGTGTGCGTGGCCAGGGCAGAGATCAGAGGTGGCGCCCACGTGCCCTGTTAAAACAGGCACTCACTGCTCGCCTCCTGCTGGGGTTTAAGTCCAACTTGGCTAGTTCTCACTGTTTCCTGAAAGAACAGAAAATCTGGATCTTTCTGTGAAATCTTTCAATTTTTAACATGGTCTTAGAATGTTTATGGACTCCTACTTCAAAAATTTTCAAGATGATGCATTGGCTAAACAACATATTTAATTTATTTAAAAGGTAATCCATTTAACCATTAAAGCAGTGGTTTCTCAAACTTCCAGAACACCTGGGAGCCAGGGTACCCTTTGCAGAACATTATAAACTGTGGTGCTCAACCTTGGCTGCACATTAGAATCATCTAGAGATCTTAAAAAAGACTATTGTGGACCCACTCACTGCAGTGTGGTCAGAATCACTGGGGAGTGGGTCCAGGCAGCATCTGTTTTTAAAGTTCTCCAGGTGGCTGTAATGTACAGCCAGGGTGCAGCTGCACCGATCCACACACTCCTTCATTAGAACCAGCCGGAATGATGTATGCAAGCACAGGCGCACCGAGCAGCCCAGGTGTCTGAAAACATTTTAAAAGGCAGTTAACTAAACATAGTCAGCTATTTCCTGGTTTTTCCATGAATCCTCTGCATGAATATTCTTTGCTTGTTCTTTTGCTCCCTAAAGCAAAACAGAGAAAAATGGCATTCATCAATATATATTTTTCTGTGCAATGGAAAAAATTGGTCATAATTTAATTCGTAAAGGTGGGACCCCTAGTCCAGCTCTCAATAAAACGAGTGTTCTGCAGAGGCATGGCTTGGGAACCACACAACTGGCAGTTGGCCTTGTTGGAGGTTGGTGCTCTACCCCCATTTCATGGAATCTTGCCACATCATGTTGATGAAACCAGCTCCGTTAGATGATTTCCCAAGTCTCCTCCAGCTTCCATAGTCTCTGCTTCGACAAATGAGGTATGGTCTGAAGACCTGGGTTCAAATCCTGCTTGTGCTACTTGATAGCTGAGTGACTTAGGGAAAGCCATTGAACTTTTCTGATGCCGAGTTTCCTCATTTGTAGAGTGATAAATTTTATGTGTTCTCATTCTTCTCAAGGGTGATTAGAGAGAGGGTCAGATGGGTTACTAAAAGCACTAGGAAATGTAAGGTGGTGCTATTATACTTTGTATCTTTATTTACACTCTGATTCATGCCACAAATTAGTTATTTAATATTATCATTTTTTTATATCTTGGTTTGTTTATTTATTTATTCATTTGAGACAGAGTCTCACTCTGTTGCCCTGGATAGAGTCCAGGGCGTCATAGCTCACAGCAACCTCAAACTCTTGAGCTCAAGTGATCCTCATGCCTCAGCCTACCGAGTAGCTAGGACTACAGGTACCCACCCACTATAACCTCTGCCTAGTTTTTCTTTTTTAATAGAGATGAAGTCTCATTCTTGTTCTTGCTCAGGCTCGTCTTGAACTCCTGAGCTCAAGCAATGCACCCATCTCAGCCTCCCATAGTGTTAGGATTACAGGTGTGAGCCACTGTACCCATGCCACAAATCATTTAAAACATCATGATTATTCAGCAGATTTAACTATGAATGACAGCTAATACAGCCTTGATTAACAAGGCTGTTTTAATCTTTTTCTTTTCTTGTCTTTCACAAGCAATTCTTTTTAAATGACTGATACTTGTCTGAGCTTTGCTTGCTAGAGTCAAGCTGCTTGTGTCAACTAACTCATGTGAGACCTTGGCCAAGACCTTTGTGGACATTTGTTTCTGTCTCTGAAGAGAGTTGTACCAGATGACTCCTGATGTACCTTTGAACTCATTTGGAAATCTATAGCCTTCCCAGTGATGGAAAATGAGCCTTCCCACCTCCTTCAGATTCTCACCAAGAGGAGCCCATTTTAGGGAGCAGGTGCCTGATTGACGGGCCAGAAGAAACCAAACAGGGATGGTCACTAGGAGCTCCTGAGAACTCTCTCAGCTCATCGCCTTCTCCATCTCCTGGCTTCCCAAGGCCTTGATGCCACTGACTCTCCTCACCAGTAGTGCTTTTCTGCTCCCCCTTTCCTTTTTGTAGTAAGGTGCACTTTGCACTGACCCTTTGTTCTTCCTGCTGGAGGTGCTGTTGTGACTGAAGCCATATTGATGACAGTTCCTTCAAGACCTATCACTGACAGCTCCTTGAGAAGGTTGCCAGTCCGAGGAGCTTATCTATGTCCAGAAGATTACAAACGTGTACACTTACACATTAGATGGCTATCACTGATCTCTTTGGTTCTATCTGAAATTGTTTAGGAAAGAGTTGGCAGTGTTTGTTCTCTCAGAGCCAATTACTAATCAAGGCTATATTAGCCTGCATTCACACATTTGTTTTCCCAACATCTGTTCCATTAATTTTCTAAGAACCAGTGTCAGGTCTACCAGATGGCAGTTTCCAGAAACATTCATCCTTTCCTAAAGATTGGTAGTGCATTTGCTTGTTTCCAGGCCTCTGATCCTTCCTGCCTTGTCCATGACTTCCTGAATCGCCCTCGGGGTGAATATGAGCTCAGCCTGGCCGTGTTCATTATGTGTGGAATCTGGGTCCATCAGCTGGAATTTCAACTTCTGGCTATTGTTACCATTTGTGTAGAAAGTTTGTCTCTGGGTGTTAATGCTACTCTGACCATAAGGTTGTAAAGTGTGCGGAAGCAGAAAAAAGAGGATCTTTCCTTTATCTGGCTCTGAGAGGTGGGAAGAGGTTTTGCTGCCTCTGTCTTATGGATAAGGATGAAGAGACCATTGAAGAGACCGTATGACAGGCTGATACAGCACATGCTGTCCAGGGAAAAAGACTCTCGAAGAGAACGGAACCAACAGTGGTGGGGTAGCTTGGTTTGAAGAAACACCTGTGTCTCTGCCAGGCTCAAAATGTGTACTGTTGGGCCTGGCACAGTGGCTCCCACCTGTAATCCCAGCACTCTGGAAGGCTGAGGTGGGAGGATCCCTTGAGCTCAGGAGTTTGAGATTAGCCTGAGCAAGAGTGAGACCCCATCTCTACTAAAAATAGAAAAACTAGCTGAATGTCGTGGTGGGTGCCTGTAGTCCCAGCTACTTGGGAGGCTGAGGCAAGAGGAGCTCTTGAGCCCAAGAGTGTCATGTTGCTGTGACCCTGCCTCAAAAAAAAAAGAAAGAAAAAGTGTGCTGTTTACCATGTAAACCCTGCTTCATTAGGTCTGAAACACAGGGTTAATATGCCTGCACTGCTTTCTATGCTCCCTGCAGGAACAGGATACATTTTTAAATTATATTTAGAGACAGGGGTCTCACCGTGTTGCCCAGGCTGGTCTTGAACTCCTGGCCTCATGCCATCCTCCTACCTCAGCCTCCCGAGTAGCTGGGACTACTGGCATTCAGCCACCATGCTCAGCAACAGGATAAAATCCGACCTCCTTCCAGGGGTCCCCAGTCTACTGTCTTAACCTTTTCTCCCCTGGCTGCATTTGCTGCTTTGGAGCAGGATTCTCTCCCCTCCCTGCCTTGTTTCCTTCCCATCCTCAAACCCTCTCCTCCTGCAGGGCCCAGATCAGTTAGCACCTCCTCCACGAAGCTCCCTCCTTTCATTTCCCATAGCAGATCCTGAGCTTCTCCAAAGACTCTGTCTCTCTGGTCCTATTCCTTGAGTTCATATATTTTTTGTTTTTTGGTTCATATGTTAATAATGTCCCCTGAGGGCCAGGCGTGGTGGCTCACACCTGATCTAGTAATCTGAGAGGCTGAGGTACGTGGGTTGCTTGAGCTCAGGAGTTCAAGACGCTGGAGCAAGTGGGAGACCCCGGAACAAGAGGGAAACCCCATCTCTACTAAAAATAGAAAAACTAGCTGGGTGTTGTGCTGAGTGCCTGTAGTCCTAGCTACTTGGGAGGCTGAGGCTGGAGAATCACTTGAGCCGAAGAGTTTGAGGTTGCTGTGAGGTATGATGAGGCCACTACACTTTAATTGAGGTGATCGAGTGAGATCCTGTCTCAAAAAAAAAAAAAAAAGTCCCTGGATGTTAATCCCCTTGGATCAGCAGAAGCCGTGTCTGTTCACTTTGTGCTTCTCAGCGTTACGCTACGCTTGACGCATAGCCCTTGCTCAATACTTGTCTGGTAAGTGAATGAGTGTCAGAATGAACAAACACGGGATTGAATTAACTAGCTACAAGATGTGTGATCTACTAGGGGAACTACAAATATCTTCTGAGAATCTGTGTTTTCTAAAAGAGTAGGGAAACAGGTTGGAGAGCTTACCAGAGTTGGGCTGTCCAGGCAACGGGAGGAGAGGACAGTTACATTTGACTGGCCAGTCTCTAGCGCCATGTCCTGGGGCTCTGAGCTCTGACTGCTCCTTGCTCAGGACTGGGTATGATTTGATTCTAGGGTCACCAAGAAGCTTCCTCCCATCTCCACCTTTAAGTTGGAGGCCTCGAGCTGCTACCGAGGTCACTTGGTGAGCGTTGGCTGGCAGCACGCCCCTCCTGTGACCCTCCCTCAGGCCGTGCCTCTCCCCACTGCTTTCTCTCCTAGATGAGCTGGCCGTCTGCCCCAAAGGAATCACCTCCAAGGTTTTCCGCTTTAATGTGTCCTCAGTGGAGAAAAATGGAACCAACCTGTTCCGAGCAGAATTCCGGGTCTTGCGGGTGCCCAATCCTAGCTCCAAGCGCAACGAGCAGAGGATTGAGCTCTTCCAGGTGAGGAACAGAGGCCGCACAGACAGGAGAGCCACGTCAGGCCTGCATGGGGCTCAGGATTCCGCAGACTGGGGCTGGGAGCCCAGCTTCTGGGAGCCTTGGTTTCTGTATCTGTGTCTGCCATTAAGAGGATTAAGAGTTACTTAAGGCGCAGAGACCTTTAGTTTCCCGTTGCTGCCCTCACCTGTCCCCCACGGTACTCCGTCCTGGCCTTGGGTATTAAATCCTTTCTTCTACCTGTAGATACTTCGGCCAGATGAGCACATAGCCAAACAGCGCTACATTGGTGGCAAGAATCTGCCCACACGGGGCACTGCTGAGTGGTTGTCTTTCGATGTCACCGACACTGTGCGTGAGTGGCTGTTGAGAAGAGGTAGGTTGACCTTTACAACCAGCATCTGAGAAGGAACCTCAGGGCCCTGCCTCCTCCGTGAAGCAGAGGGAAGAAGGCAGAATGAGGAGCGTCACCGAGGTGGGATCAGAGCAGCTTTGCCCCCAAGTCTCTGTGTGGCCTCCATTCCCTCTCTCAGCTAGTGCTTCTTCATGCTCACTCTGAGCCAGACCCTGGGGAGGTAGCTGTGCAGACAGGGGAGGTCCCAGCTTTCCTGGGGCTTTTGTTCTGGGGGGAAGGTTATATAATAAACAAGTAAACATATGGAGGAATAAGAATTTCAGATAGCAGGAAGTGAAAAGTAGAAGGGCAATGTGGTAACAACCGGCTGGGGCCCAGCATTGAATGCTCTGGGAAAGTCACTAAGATGAAGGCATTTGCGCGTGGCTGTCTGAGGGGTAAACAGAAGTCAGCCCATGAAGGTCAGGGTAAAGGACGTCCTAAGCAGAGGAAGCGGAGAGGCCCAGGTCCTCAGGTGGAGACAGCTTGAGCTGGTCTAGCAGCAGTGAACAGATTGGTGTGGTGGCAGCAACGAGGGGCTTGGGAAATGGGGGCGGGTCACACACGGGGCTGGAACCAGATCATTTAATTTAGGATCTGTCAGGCCATGGCAAGGTTTTAGCACAAGATAAGAAAGTGTGGATCACCAGAATGGGGGCTTTGGGTGAGACCATTTGTTTTACTTCTTTAAAAGATCCCCTGGTTGCCATGAGGTCTGGAGAAGCAGGAAACCTAATTAGGGCCATTGCAGCTCCCCAGATGAGAGCACTGGGGGCTCAGGCGAGGGTGGTGCAGTGGGTGTGGACATTATGTGGAATTGGAGGTGGAGCCAATAGCAGTGGCTAACTAGGTATGGGGCGTGAGGACACAAGGGAAGTCCCAGATGACTTCCACATGTTTGGACTGAACATGTAGGCGGTATCACTTATTGAAATAGGAAAGACTGGGAGAAGAATGGGGTTGGGCAATTAGGTTTGAAGGGCCTGGGAGTCCTCCAAGTAGAGCTACCCAATAGGTACGTCAAGCCTCATGTGTCCTGAACACCTCACTTTGTTCCCGCACCTGGGAAATAGGTAATGGTTCCTCCCCTGCACACCTCTCAGAGCTGCTTTAAACCTCAAATGCATTAACTTCATAGCTTTCAACATGTTTGACAAGAGCAAGCTTTTATTATATCAGATAAGGAAACTGAGGCTCGGAGAAGTGAAGTGACTAGACCAAGGCCATCCAGTCTGGAGTAGAGGTTTGGTGTCTGCTGGCACTGTGCTCTGTGTTTCTCTCCCCTTCTTTGGCTGCTACTGTCTGGTCTGGCAGCTCAGTGGGTTGGGTTACGCATGGCAGTCCCACCTGTCCCTCTTCTCTTATGAAGGGTTTTCTCCCATCAGCAGCTGCTTTACAGCCACAAGCCACCCACATATAGATGCCCAGAGTCGCTGAGGCAGGTGGATCCTCTCCTGTCCTGGATGGTTTAGGAAACCGGGCTCTAAGGCAGGCATCACAGACTGCTTGGCCTGCATATTATGTTAACATTTAGCTAGCAGTCGACAGGTTTTATTTTTGTTTTGTTTTGTTTTTTTAAAGTCAGGAGATTTCATGTAAAACCTAGACTCCTGGCTTTTCTTGAAAAATTGGAAGATTTCCTATTAACCACTCACCAGAGATGACAGGTGTGCATCTTCAATTCCCACAGCCCCCACCATCCTCACTGTTCCCAAAGAATACGGTGGGCAAAAAAAAAAAAAAAAAAAAAAAAGAAAAGAAAAGAATACAGTGGGCAGTTCCTATTTGGCATCACATTGTGGCTCGATTTGCTCACTAGTGTGACGGGCCTGGACTCTGTTGGCATTTGAATTTGCAAGCCCCCTTTACTTGGTGGCTGAGTTGGCAGCTGGGTGGGCTGGAGGTCCTGCCACAGTTCCAGAAGTAAACTGGAATTCCATCCTGTCCCTTCTACTGAGCATAAAGGCAAAAGCCCAGGAGAACCCACGTGGACCTGCCGACAGCAGCGGGAATTCTGACTCAGACGGCACTCTGCCTACAGCCCGACTTGGCTACAGAAAGGAGGGGCTGGGGAAATTAATCTCTTAGCTTCCCTGTCTGATTTTGATCAGCTCCACCTGGATTTCTTTGAAGCCCTGGGCACTTGAAGGAGTTCTTATTTTCACAGCTGCAGAACTCAATGAGAAGTTTGCATTGAGAATGATTTCCATCCTCCTGAGACATCAAAAAGATAATTTCGTAACAAAACCTATGGGTCCCCCACCCACCATCCTCACGGCTGCCAGTTCTGAGGTTAGTTCTTCACTGGAACCTTCAGTTCTCATTTAGGCAGATACTGCCCACCCCTCTCACAGGGAAATCACTACACAGACCTTTACTTATACAGAGCTCACGAGTCTCTTCAGAGTCCATAGCCCCAAACCAGGTAGCAAATGGACTCCAAACTGGAGCAGTTGATGGTGTGGTCTTGGATAGGGCCCCAACCATCTCTGACCCAGAACACAGCCTGGGCTCCTGGATATCTGTGTTGGATCCTGGGACTGCCATCTACTGGCTGGATACCTTGGGCAAGCCATTTAATTTCCCTAAAGCCTCAGTGTCCTCATCTGTATAAAGTGGGATACAAATAGTTCTTACTTTGTAGGATTATTATAGAGATCAGATGAGTTAATGCTTATAGAATCTTGGCACAGTGTTTGATCTGGGGTAAGCTCAACAAGTGTTGGTGATTGCTGTCATCACTTCTGAGCCCTCCATCCAGATAGAGCCTGTTGGCCAAGCCAGGCCATCCCTTCCTGTTCTCTACCTCTTCCCTAACATTATCCCCAACACAACTGTCTGCACCTTGACTTTCCAACTCACAGAATTATAGAACTCACCCACTCCAGGTCTCTCCCAGCCCACCTTGACACACCTTGAACGGGAAGTACACTGTGTTGTTAGTAGATATGGCCTGTGACCCTCATACTGGGTAATATTAACTCAGTTCCTTTGAGTGCCCTTGGAGCTGAGGTCCTGGTCCACCTTGCATGGATATTCAGCTCCCTCCTCCAGCTGCCTTAGACCGGGGATAGGACACTTACTCCTCAAGCTTCCCTCTCTGTACTCTTCTCCTCTCCCTGGGGCTCAGCTGCCCTGTTATTGGTCTGTCTTTCCCACCGAACTAACCCTCTGGAACCCTCTGAGTTTCAAGCTCAGTAGTGTGTCCCAGGGGCTGCCCTGACTTGGAGCAGGACAGATCTTGTTGGGCTCTGAAGTTTATGGGAAGGAGCTGGGGGTTTTCTTTTATTGTTGTTTTTGTTTTATAAGAGACAAAGCTCACTCTGTTGCCCAGGCTAGAGTGCAGTGGCATCAGCCTAGCTCACTGCAGCCTCCCAACATCTGGGCTCAAGTGAGCCTCCCACCCCAGCCTCCCGAGTAGGTGGGACTACAGGCGTGTGTCATGATGCCCCACTCATTTTTGTATTTCCGTAGAGATGGGGTTTCAGTGTGATGCTCAGGGAGCTGGCTTTTAGCTAGTAGGACTAGGATGTCCAGGCTTACCTAATGGTGACTGTAATCCCTGGGCTTGTACCATTCTGCCTATGAGAAGGATGCTGAGCCAGGCTGGACTCTTTGGGGTTTTCTCTGATGACACCAGATTTTAGGAGGACCCCAGGTTGGCCCCAAGGCCAGATGCTCAAATAGTAAGCATCTGAACTGATTGACCTCTGCGTGAAGTCAATCAGTTCACTGTAGGCTGATTCTGAACCCCAGGGCGTCTAAGATCCCCTACTACCTCCTCTACACCTGGCCATAGAGCTTCCCTAATTCAGTCCTACCCAGACGTGATACTAGAATTGACATGATACCAGATCCTACCTGGTTTTCTCTGCATAAAACTACTTGATTCAGTAGAAACTTTTCATTTACTTTCAATTTTTTCCTTTTTTTCCTCCACTCAATCCCACTTATCAATTTCCCTGCCTCCTTGATTTTGGCCGTGCAAACATCTGATCCCACAACTACTAGGAGAAAGGGCCAGAGTTGGCCTTCATGCCCTGGAATGCCCATCACCAGACCCTGACACCTCCAGGCTTCATCATGCTCATTCTCTCTGAGCTCATGTCATCTGGTCCCTGGGCCATAGCCCTCTGTCATCTCTGGTCTGTTTTTTAAGTTCACAGCTTCCATCTTGAGCTGCTCATCTTGGTGAGTGATCTACATTCCAACCTGCCATCACAGTGAATAAGGGTTTCCAAAGGAGAAACAGCTGAGTAATTTTCAACTCATTATACCTTTGTTCCTTAGGAGAAATACTGCCAAGTGTAATCACAGTGGTTCACCTTATCTGCTCTGGAACTTTCCACTTTCTCTGTATCCACCATCATAGCCCTGGTGGATATGCTTGCCTATTTTACTGATTCTGCTGCTTATTTACAGATGACCTTGCCTCTAGCATTGATTCCTGACGTTAGTCCCATTG
Organism: Loris lydekkerianus; assembly: GCA_963574355.1. Classification (NCBI taxonomy): domain Eukaryota; kingdom Metazoa; phylum Chordata; class Mammalia; order Primates; family Lorisidae; genus Loris; species Loris lydekkerianus. The sequence continues at coordinate 93,225 of CAUYPK010135422.1, forward strand.
CCCAGCCTTTCATTTTGTGGCCGTTTGAATTACTGTCTCATTAACTCCTGGGCTCATATGATCCTCCTGACTAAGCCTTCCAAGTAGCTGGGACCATGGGAATGTGCCATCACACCTGGCTAACTTTTTAAAGAAATTGTTTTTGTAGAGACGGGGTCTTTTATGTTGCCCAGGCTGCTCTCAAACTCCTAGCCTCAAATAATCCTCCCATCTTGGTCTCCAAAGATCTAAGATTCAAGTATGAGCCACCACACACGGCCTCCAACGTTCTCTGGTTACTCCTTCTCCTTGGTCCCTTCCGCTTCCTCTGCCTCTTCCCTTCCTTCTTCCTCTGTAGGTTGGCTCAAATATCTCTTCTCCCAACACACACTTAGGTGGTGTGAGTTTTTTCTTTGCTTCCTGTACCCTTGTCCATTTGCCCCCGACTAGGTAGGTGACAATTTCTCTTAACACCATCCTTTGTAAATGGGTGACTATTGCAGTTCTCCTTTGGGATATCACTAGTTCATGCCCCCTCAGGTTCTTCATGGGGTAACAGAAATACATGGAATATGGCAACATGTGCATGAAAGTCCATTCCGAGCTTCAGAGGCACTTTCTGTGTCCTGTGACCCTCATACTGGGTAATATTAACTCAGTTCCTCCCAGTGCCCTTGGAGCTGAGGTCCTGGTCCACCTTGCATGGGTGGTGGGCATCCATCCCCATCACTTAGAAGTGCTTTTCTCACCAACTCTGTGTCTTATTTTGCAGAGTCCAACTTAGGTTTGGAAATCAGCATTCACTGTCCATGTCACACCTTTCAGCCCAATGGAGATATCCTGGAAAACATCCATGAGGTGATGGAAATCAAATTCAAAGGTAACAAAATGAATGTGTATGGTAGGATGGTGGGGGACTTATTGGGACAAGACAGAAGACAACACCCCTATCAGACCCTATGAAAAGGAGCCACGCTGCTTTGGCTCCTTCACAGAAGAGGCCAACTGTTTTGTACTTGAGTGTTTCTGCTTTGCCCCACAATGAGCATGACTTTCAGCTATGGCTGTTGAGGATGCGTTGGCATGTGGTCAGAGCCGTGGGATCCTGTAGGCACGCGGGTCGGCTGCTCTGAGCCCTGGGAAATGGGGACGAGTGTGCGCTGTGGTGAGATAAAAATTAGAAAACACAGTGCCAGAAAAGCTCAACAAAGAGTTGTCTTTGCCTAAGAGAGACCTTAGCGGCCCTGAACATGGGTGCCCTGACTACTGAACTTTCCAGATGTGGGGAGCCCTGCCTGATCCTTGCCCCGGAATCAGCTGGGTTTGGATGATTGCTTCGCGGCTCAGGGTATTTATACACAAGTGTTTGCAGAGAGAGGATGAAACAATTGAGAGTCATTCCTGGTTTTCCAGTATATTTCCAAGGAGATCAGTCTTGAGGATCTGGAGTTTATTCTTTCATATTCCCATGTTGGGTAATTAAGGGACACCTGAGGTCAGAGGCTTGTCTGGGAAGAGGTACAGGCCCCTTGGTGGCTGCCTGCACTCCGCAGCCTCCTTATCCTGCAGGGGCTGTTTCATTTTCTTTCTAGAGTTTGTTTGAAGCAGTAATTGGTGTCCAGGGCCGCCTTCTTTCTCTGGCCTCCCTGGCCTGGGCTGTCGACAGTAGCTAAGCTATTGGTCATATTACGCTCCATTATCTATCTCATCTGAATTTCATGGTGAAAACACTTCAAAAACTATGACTGCAATGTGAATGCTAACAATTATTCAGTCTTTTTTTTTTTTTTTAAGAGGTAGAGTGTCACTCTGTCACCCAGGGTGGAGTGCAGTGGCATCGTCAAAGCTCACTGCAGCCTCGTGGGTTCACGTGATGCTCCTGCTATCCCTGGCTCTCAACAGAGTCTTGTTGTTTTGGCTCCCTAAGTTCTGATACTTTATCAGGCGTCCTCAAACTTTGTAAACAGGGGGCCAGTTCACTGTCCCTCAGACCGCTGGAGGGCCAGACTATAGTTTAACAAAAAAACTATGAACAAATTCTTATGCACACTGCACATATATTATTTTGAAGTAAAAAAACAAAACGGGAACAAATACAATCACACTGCCTCATGTGGCCCGCGGGCCGCAGTTTGAGGACCTCTGCTTTAAATTATCAGTAAGACTTCTGTGCTATCGTGACCAATTCAAGGTATAAAAGGAGACTCAACCGCTAAGAATCTAGTCTAGGATCTAAACTGACATCCAAGGGTACGTGTTAGGTACTACCCAGGGAGAGGGATGTTTTGTGGATCTAGGAAGGTTCCTGGGAAGCATCTCAGAAGGGCTGTCTGCCCTTTGGGAGATTTCCCTGCCTGAATCCTAAGAGGGTCGGAACATGGGCCTCTTCCAGTGGCATCCTTACGACGACGATGAGCCTTTCTGTGCTGCTTCCCCAACCTCGACATTGCAGTGAAATGCTGCACCTGCCCCTCTTGCTTTCCTGGGCAGTGATGGGAGGAGCCTCTGCTTCCCTCAGGCGATCACTGACTTCCTTCCCTTCTGCAGGTGTGGACAATGAGGATGATCATGGCCGTGGCGATCTGGGGCGCCTCAAGAAGCAGAAGGACCACCACAGCCCTCATCTCATCCTCATGATGATTCCCCCGCATCGGCTCGACAACCCGGGCCAAGGGGGCCAGAGAAAGAAGCGGGCCCTGGACACCAATTACTGCTTCCGGTGAGCCTGGGCCCCCTATGGAAACCAACACCGACTGTGTGCTTGGGTCAGGCCCCAGACCTGAGCCACACTCCACAGAGGGTCCCTGATGCTCTTCACAAACATCTCCAGGAAAGAAGATGGAACATCTTACAGATCTCTTTCTGTTTCCCTGGTAGTCACATTGTTTTTCTGCAACCCAACTCTGTCTGGGCCTAGATGAGGTGAACGAGGAAGACTAGGAGGAGGAGAGTGTTGCTAAAATATTGGAAGCGCTTGACTGAATTCTGTGGTTTTCATGTTTTATGTAGGTGTAGGGTATGTGTGAGAGGGATAGAGAGGGAGAGATTGGTACAGGAGTTTCTTTTCTTTTCTTTCTTTCTTTATTTTTTGAGACAGAGCTGCAAGCTATCACCCTGCATAGAGTGATGTGGCATCACAGCTCACAGCAACCTCCAACTCCTGGGCTCAAGTGATTCCCTTGCCTCTGCCTCCCAAGTAGGTGGTATTACAGGCGCCCGCCACAACGCCTGGCTATTTTTTGGTTGCAGCCGTCATTGTGTGGCGGGCCCGGGCTGGATTCGAACCCGCCAGCTCAGGTGTATGTGACGGGCACCTTAGCCGCTTGAGCCACAGGCACTGAGCCAATATAGGAGTTTCCATGAAAGAAGGGCTCACTTCACTGTGAAGGGTCCAAGGATGCTACTGGATGGGGAGAAAATAGCACAGTTTCCATTTGCAGGGGAAGTCTCAGCTAGCAGACTTACCTAGTTCAGAAATCGTTGAGTAGCCATGATAAAGAGAGAGCAAAGACACCGCTTCTTCTCTGATTTAGGAGAAATTTCACTGCTCAGCTGTAAAGGAGGGATGATAAAGCTTGTGTACCAGTTAATACAAGGTGGAAATGATCACATCCATGAGACGGTTTGAAGGATTAGTGCTTTAAGAATGAGGAGCAAGGAGTTCATCCGTGGACACAGGAAAGGCTCCAGAAGGGTGTGGAATTAGAGCAGAGGCTTCGAGGATGAGTGAGGTTTGGGGATGTAGGGATCCAGGAGGAGAAGCACTTCAGGTAAGGAGCGTATCTGGGGAGGATGCACCAGGCCATCTCAACTGTGGAAACCATGTCCTATGAGGACTGAGGTTCTGTGTGTCTGTCACTTAGGGATGAATGTTCTTGACTGCAAGTGACAGTGACTTAAACTGGGGGGGATTTTGCTCACAAGAGGTCCGTAGCAGCATGCTCAGGGGTGGCTGGCTGCTTAGTCCTGTCACTAAGGACTCGGGCTTTCTTGCTTCCCAGTCTGCTGTGCTTAGTCTGCTGGCTTTTCCCGTGCCTGCTCTGGTCACAGGTGATTGCTAGAGCCATGTTTAAAACAACGCGTGAAGGCGAGGAGCCAGCAGCTTTCCTCTTCCATCTATTGCTTTTATAAATGATCAAAATATCTTTGCCAGAACTTGTCTGCACCCCGTGCATACATCTCCTCATCTCTTGGTCACTCATTATTGGGTCACAAGACCACCCCTCCCCACGAGGGAAGCCAGGAAAATGAATATCTGGTGTTCCAGACTCTGTCAAGTAGCAAAAGAGAAGGGGGTTAGGAATGGTTATAGACTAGACAACCCAGAGTGTCTGCTGTGGTTCACGCACAAGAAGCCGGATTTTAGCCAGGAGCTGCCTTTGGAAGTAGCAACTTCTAGGGCTTAGCGGACACTGAAAAGCATTGCCGAATGGATATCTGCAGGCAACAAAGTGGAAGGGGCCTGATAATCACATTTGGGTGATATGGGAATCAGTTCCAATAAGAGGATATGTCTTGTTTGGCAAGTGGCCGCTAGATCTAGTGTAAGCTGTCATCTGTGGTATATGAGCCGCATAAGCTAGGGGTTTATTTTTGGCTGGAGGCACGTTAGGAACCAGCCTCAAGAGAACCCAGCTGGCTTGTAACAGTAGTGTTTTTTTTACGTGTGGCACTTTGTGTCTCTGTTTTGGTTTGTGACGTGAAAGGAGGCAGGGCCGCCTGCTCCTCGTGCAGCACCTGTGCCTCCTTATTATGTTGCTGGATCCTGGTCTGTTACACAGGAAAATGCCTTTCTGGTTTCTTCAGCCCCCTGCCTTAACCTGGGATTCCATTAGTTAGAGCCACTTCCTATGATGGCATGGAAGGACTCCAAGGGGACATATGTGAGGGCATTGTGCAGTTTCTTTTTAAGTTGATTTTCTTTGTTTTCCTTCTAGTAACCTGGAGGAGAATTGCTGCGTGCGCCCTCTCTACATTGACTTCCGGCAGGATCTGGGCTGGAAATGGGTCCATGAACCTAAGGGCTACTACGCCAACTTCTGCTCGGGGCCTTGCCCGTACCTCCGCAGTGCAGACACGACCCACAGCACGGTACGCAGCGGGGCTCGTGCCATCTGGGGCGATGGGGCAGGGCCAACCAGGCCACTTGTTACGAATGAAATGAAGGATTGAATGTTGAACGAATAATGGTCTGAGGTGAGTAAAATCCCTCTGATAAAGGTTCTGATTTGGGGACCTTGATGCCATTCTACGTGGTCACATTCTGCCGTTTTAAATTCCTCCCATAGTTTCAACCAGACTTTTAATTTGCTTAAGGATTTTTGTACCATGGAAATTGTCACATGCCACCTTGTATGTCAGAGATGTGTGCAAATTGGCTGGCAAGCAAGGTTGGGGTAGAAAGGCTTCTACCATTAGTAAAAGAACTTTGATTGTTCCAGCTTCTTCAATGTAGAAAACTTATTCTGAGCCAGGCACGGTGGCTCACACCTATAATCTTAGCACTCTAGAAGGCTGAGGAGGGTGGATTGCTTGATCTTGTTCAGGACCAGCCTGAGCAAGAGCGAGACCTCAGTCTCTACTAAAAATAGAAAAATTAGCAGGGCATAGTGGCGGGTGCCTATAGTCCTAGCTACTTGGGAAGCTGAGGCAAGGGGGTTTCTCAAGCCCAAGAGTTTGAGTTGCTATGAGCTATGATGCCACAACACTCTACCCAGGGTGACAGAGTGAGACTCTCTCTCAGAAAACAAAAACAAAACAAAAAAAACTTATTTTGAAAGACAATAAAAAGCTTGTAGAAGACGCTAATATGAAAAGCTGGGAAGAGAAGTAATAGAGTCCACCCCTGAAACTAGCCTGTCTTTCCCTCAGGGGGAATCAGAAACGGGGCAGTAACTTGTGAAGCCTGTTTCCTTGTAGCTGATTATTACAGCATCCTGTCTGGGGCCCTGCACTCTGGCACTTACGAAATGGCCCAAGGCAATGTTAAGAACATTTCTCACTGAAGTGATCAGTTACAGGGATAGCTAGGAAGACCAACATAGGAGTTGCTCTTAATAGCCAAGAGAATTTCATTATCAATTTAAAGTTCCCCAGTAATTGTTACATGTTTCAACTGGTAGGTAACTCTCACACAAGTGCAGATGTTCTGCGTTCTGTCATTGTGGATGAACAGCAGCAGGTCTGTTCTGACAGTTCTTCGGGAGCGTCAGTGGCCATTCTACTGGCTTTGTCGCTAGGGCAGCTCCTAGAACTTGTAGGATTCCTGGGCTCCAGGCCTGGGCTGGGCTTTCCAACCTCTAAATGATGTGTCCCTTCTCAGGTGCTGGGACTGTACAACACCCTGAACCCTGAAGCGTCTGCCTCGCCTTGCTGTGTGCCCCAGGACTTGGAGCCCCTGACCATCCTGTACTATGTCGGGAGGACCCCCAAGGTGGAGCAGCTCTCCAACATGGTGGTGAAGTCTTGTAAGTGTAGCTGAGACCCCGCCTGCGACAGAGAGAGAGAGAGAGAGAGAGAGAGAAAGGAGAGACAACTGCCGCACCTGACTGCCCGCTCCTCGGGAAACAAAAAAGCAACAGACCTCACCCGAGGCCTGGAGCCCAAACCTCTGGCTCTAGGCGAATGGCTGAGATGGAGGTTTCCTTTTGGAACATTTCTCTTTCTTGCTGGCTCTGAGAATCACTGTGGTAAAGAAAGTGTGTGTTTGGTTAGGGGAAGGCCGGACTCTTTAGAACACACAGAGTTTCTGTGATGCAGACAGAGGTGGTGGGTGTAGAGGAAAAGGGAGGGCAAGTGGACATAGCATGTGGCAGTGGGATTTGGGCTACTTAGGGAGGAGGAAGGGCAGAGGGCGGCCAGGTCGGGGCCAGGCTGGACGACACTTGGGACCTGAGGTCAGATTGCTCATTGCTATGCCACATTCACTGTGGGAATCAGGATTATGTTATACAAGGCAAGCATTTTTTTTTTTTTTTTTCCAGAAAGGTTACCAAGATATCTTGGGGTACCTGGGATTAAGGGCAAATCTTGTCATTTTTGCAAATTGTCCTCTCTACATCAATAGTATTGTGGGTCACCACAGGGAGAAAATCCAGGTAATGTAGTTCCAGGGCCATCAACTATATTAGGCCTTATGGATATTCTGAACTCAGAAGCAAAGGGTGAGAATCAACACTCTCCTGTCTGCCCTCTGGGTCCCTCCTCTCACCTTTGTTCCCAGTCTTACTCCCCTGGACATCTGGCTAGATGCCTTCCAGGTCAGGGTGCACATGTCTGGATTGTGGGTCCATGCAGCCTCGGGCATTATGGGTTCCCCCTTGTCCCCCCAAGACCCTGTGTTCATTTGGTGTTCCTGGAAGCAGGTGCTACAATCCGTGAGGCGTTCGGGGAAGCTGCGCGTGTGCCACACAATGACTTGGCCCAGACGCATAGACTGAGGTATGAAGACAAATACAAATATTACTCTCAAAATCTCTGTATAAATAAATATTGTTGGGGAATCTTGGATGATTTCATCTTCTGGAAGATTGTTTCTGGAACAGTAAAAGCCTTATTCTAAGGTGTACGACTCGATAAATATCCTCAATTATCCTTTTCTTAATTCCATGTCGGCACATACTAATCAGAGCTAACTGGATCTGGGGCAGAGAATCTCTCAATCATCAAATACATTGCTTAGAGCGAGGGCCTGCACAGTGCGCACGCTGCTGCCCTCGGCCTTGGAGAAGCCTGCTGTTGCGTGTGCTCCCTTCTTCCTGGCAGAGTCTGTTTCTCTTAGACACCCAGAAGCAGCAGCTCAGACTTGCAAGGCACACACACTTACCCCGGAGGTAACTGTAGCCAGAATCCCTTGGTGTGAACCCTTGCATTTGGAGGTACCAGGGCTTGTACCTTAACTATAAATGACTAACATCGCACCATTTCTGAGTATCTACTCTCATCCCCTATATCAGTTGAGAATTAGAGAAACCATCCATAGCAGATGGCCTAAGCAGGAACCCCTTCCAGACTATGGGCCTGTCAGGGATTTGGGAGTGGGAAAGGATAAGAAAAGCAGAATCCCATAGTTCTCTTTTGGGGCCGGGATCCCATAGCAAGGAAACCATCTGCAATGAGCAAGCACAGAGCTAGGGGCTACTTAGTGGCTCCTAAGAAACACATTCCTCTAGGGAGGTCACTTAACCACTGGGCAGAAAAGTCTATCTGAAGTTAAAATCTACAGGCTGAAGGATGTGTGTGTATGTCCAGGCCTGTGTGTGTGTATAGGTATATGTGCACCTTTTTCTTCTGGAGTTCTCCAAGAACTCCTGAAGCAATTCTCTGCTGACCTCCTGAGTTTGGTCAGCAAGACTTTTCCTGCTTTATCCGTGTCCAGCCTGTGCTCCCAGGTACCACTTCCACTGTCCTTCAGCAGCTATGTCCTTGTTCTAAAGGCCTGGCTGGTGAGACTAGCTCCATCTGGCCACAGGGAGCCACTGGGTGTAGAGAGGGGATGCAACACACTTGTTACATCAGCCTTGGGCTGTTTCTGAGTCTGTTCACTTAGGGCAGTCCTTCTCAAATTTCACTGGGCATGAGAATCAGCCTTTAAAATGTACAATTTCAGGCTGCAGCTCTAGAGGTAACTTTAGGATTGGGGTAAGGGGTAGGGTCCAGGTTGTCTAGAAACTACATTTTGAGAAGCATTGCATTGTATCTGACATCACTGGTCCTTACTTGATGTTTCAATGAGGAAGAGAGAAATAATTTCTCTGGCCCTGGGCTACACCTCCCTTTTATCTACCGTCACAAGACATCACCAATGAACCAAGGCAGCTAGACGTATTTCCTGAAGTATCCCAAAGAAAACAGAACACACTGGTTCTAAATGTTCCTTTCATGTCAGAGCTCTGCTCTTAAGCAGCAGATACAAATGTGGACAGAGGCCTAGAGTCCAGCCTCCCCATCCTACATCTGACAGACCCCGCAGAAACATGAACCACTGTTCACCTTCAAAAGTACGCACTTATTTCAGGGGAGAGTAAAGAATAACACTGGAAATGTCACCTCTATTAGGAGGGCTCATATGATCTGTCTGGTTTATTACCAAAAAAAGTCCAGTGCCAGTAAAAATGACTTGAAAGTTCTTGGGTATGCAAAGGAAGAGATCTGAGCAGCACATGGTGAGTGCAATTAGAATTAGCTTGAGGGTTTAATTTTGATCGGTTACCCAGGGCAATTGCAAGCACTATGGTTGATCTAAAAGTTATTTCACTGGGCTCATGACCCTCTTACCCTTTATCATAAGATTCATGTGGAATGAGGGATTCTAACTTTGTCTCCTAATCAGCTCATAACCAAGTGAGTAAATGGTTAGGATGGTCCTCAAATCACTAACCAGAAAAGATCTGGGAACATCTGGAATACATTCTCACTTCTTTCCTGCAACAGAGCAGACTTCCTTCACAAGCAAACACAATGCTTCAAAGTGCCCAGACCTTTGTTTTCATTCACTAAGAAGGCAGCAAAGTCCCTTTCCTGCCCTGTAGGGTGTCCATTTTCTCTTGGGATTTCAATGGTGAGTCTACAGGACCTTGTTGTAGAAGCCTCAGATTCTGGATTCTCCCCCAGTAACTCCCTAAGTCACCTTCGTGACTCCTTCAGTGGGCTCTGCAGCCCAACTTTCAAATTTTTCTCCAGCAGACACCAGAAAGGGGACTGAGGAAAGGTGAGCAAGCAAGGGCAGTGGGCCCAGGAGAGCGCAAGTGGGGGCTGGCTGTGCTATAAGCTCAGATGGCCTGTTAGGTTAGCAATGTGCAACTGGGTTCAGAGGCACATGCCGCCAGAGGGCCACGCTGTGGGCGGGAACAGAGGCATCTGAACACACCAGCCTCCCAGGTGCAGGTGCTACCCTCGGCCCCACCATCTGCTAAAACAAAACGTAAAAGTAAAACATTGCTTTATAGCTCATATTTCTAAAATGAAGTTTAAAAATTGCCCAGCAATAAGATAAAATGAAAAGTTGGTTCCATTTCGGTCTTTTTTGTGAATGCTGATTGTTGGGAAATTAGCAAATGGAAAAAAAAGAAAATAGAAATAGAATTACTTTATTAATCTTAGAAATCAGTAATTTGAAAGGGTGCCCTTACCCTGGCTCATGCGGTCTGCAGCACACCGACTTGTCTCCTCTCTTCGGGGAGACTTGTGGCGTATGCTCTTCCCTCCCCCAAAACCCTCTGAGAAGGGAAGAACAACTCCGGTAGATAATGATGTTGGGATTTAAGCTTGTACAAAGATAAGATTGCTGAATAGGCAATCTGGAAAAGAAGAGGAAGCAAAATGCAAATAGCCAAGGAGCCTCTTTTATATCATCTCTGTGCTGTAGCAGGAAGAGGACAGAGGGGACCTGCGCAGGGGGGGAGGGAAGGTAAAAGATACATGTGTGCTCTGATGGGGTGAGAACGCATCAGCTGGGTGTCCCGACTTCCAAGTTCCGTCAAAACCTGGAGGATCTGTTTTCCTGTTGTCCCAGTGAAAGTCTGGATGGGCTGATTGGCAACCATCTACTGCCATGTCTGCTTGAAGGCTCTGGGGACTCTGAGGCAGCCAACAAAATGCTATGGACCCCCCCGCAGTGCTGGTGGATGCTTCACCCCAGGCGCGCACCGCGAGTGGCGAATAGGTTCCTCCTCCACGTGTCTGTGGCTCATCTTTTAGTGTGAGCAGGATCTGGAAAAGAGACAGTCAACCACTAAGTGATAAAATGAGAGCGTGTGGTTTTTACATACAACGTCTGGTATACTTAACATCACTGAAGACTAAAGAAGTGGTGGCCCGAACAAATGAAGTTCACCTCTGAGCACAAAGCTCCTAATGTTCACTACTTTTGTTGCAAAACTTGCTAAAACACTCCTGTTCTGCTGCTGTTTTTTTGGTACAGTTCTTAGTTTCCCTTTTACTTTTTCTTGGATAAAAACATTTTATCTCTTTTGTTTCACAAACAGAAGATGCTAAATATGTTTTTCTTTTTTTCTAGAAACTCAGGGTCAGCATTATCAGCATTTTTAAACTGCATGGAAAAACTTCTTTCTATGCTTTTTTGATTTTTCTCCACCTTCCCTCAATGGCAGGTTGTCAGATAATACTTTGCCTCAACCCAACCCCTCAATCCCCATGGTATATAGTGACATACCCACCACCCAAGTTAGGAAAAGGAACATTCCCCTGAATGCCTGTTAGACCCTCCCAATTCTTTCTCATTCTCATTATCCTGAATTTTGTGTTTATCTTTGCCTTGTTTGCTTTTCAGAAATAGATGTATTACTATATACACCTATTATAGGTGTATTACTATATACACTTATACCCCTAAATAATAAGCGCTTTTATGTGGGTTTGAATTTTATAGTGCTCCTGTGAGTTTCTCTGGGAATGCACTCAGGAGGGAAATTGCTGGGTTGTAAGTATTGGCATCTTCTCTCTAATGCCATCGTCCCTTCCAGAGTGGCTGCACCATTCACACTCTCTGGCAATGGATGAGCTTCCCCCCCTTTTCCACGTCCTCTACTTGTAGAGAAGTGGGATTGCCTGAGTTCAACGTTTTTGGTGTGTCAAGTAGGTTTGACGGTATCCCACTGAAGTTTTTTTTTTTTTTTTTTTTAAAGTGACAGAGTCTCACTTTGTCACCCTTGGTAGAGTGCTGTGGCGTCACAGCTCACAGCAACCTCCAGCTCTTGGGCATAGGTGATTCTCTTGCCTCAGCCTCCCGAGTAGCTGGGACCACAGGTACCTGCCACAGTGCCCGGCTATTTTTTGTTGCAGTTTGGCCGGGGCCAAGTTTGAACCCACCACCCTCCGCATATGGGGCCAGCACCCTACCCACTGAACACAGGTGCCGCCCCCCCCCCCGAGGTTTTAATTAGCATTTTTCTGATTAGTGCCTTTTCTAGTATCTACTCTGCATGCATGTTTCTTCTGTGAAATGCGTGGAATGCCTTGCTTATTTTCCTTTGAGTTGTTCTTTATTGATGTTTTTAAAAAACATACTTTGTTGAGATATAATTCACACATCATACAATTCATTACTTTAATGCATACAATTCAGTGCCTTTTAGTACATTCAGAGTTGTGCATCCATCACCACAATCAATTTTATAATATTTTTATTGGGTGGTGCCTGTAGCTCAGTGGTTAGGGCGCCGGCCCCATATACCGAGGGTGGCGGGTTCAAACCCAGCCCCGGCCAAACTGCAACAACAACAACAAAATAGCTGGGGGTTGTGGTGGGTGCCTGTAGTCCCAGATACATGGGAAGCTGAGGCAAGAGAATCGCCTAAGTCCAAGAGCCTGGAGGTTACTGTGAGTTGTGATGCCACAACATTATACTGAGGGCGACAAAGTAAGACTCTGTCTCAAAAAAAACAAACAAACAAACCCCAAACATTTTTATTATCCCCAATAGAAGCCCTGTACCTCTTAGCCATCACTCCCTACACCTCTCACTCCCTAGTCCTTGGCAACCACTAATCTCCTTTCTGTCTCTGTGGAACTGCCTATTCTGGACATTTCATATAAAGAGAATCCTAAGATAAGTGGCCCCTTGTGACTGGCATCTTTCACTGAACGTATTTTTAAGAGTCATCCACCACTGTAGCGCATATCCTACTCTACTCCTTTTGATGGCTGAGTAATATTCATTGTGCATACATTCCATATTTTATTTATCCATTTATCAGTTGTGGACAACTTGGTTATTTCTACCTCTTTTCTTAATACTGCTGCTACAAACATTCGTGAACAAGTTTTTGTTTGAACATGTGTTTTCATTTCTTTTGGGTATAGATCCAGCAGTGGAATTAATTGCTGGGTGATGTGGTAACTCTCTGTTTAGCCATTTGAGGAAATGCCGAACTGTTTTCAACAGCAGGTGCACCATTTTGCATCACCACCAGCAGTGTACGAAGGGTCCGATTTCTCCACATGAATGTGGAGGACTTGTTGAGTGTGGTTTCCATGTACTTTCCTCAGTGACTAAAGATGTTGACAATCTTTTCATGTACTTATTGGCATTCTATATTTTCTTTAGCAAAACCTGTTCAGATCCTTTGTCCATCCTTAAGATTGAGTTGTCTTTTTTATTATTGAATTGTAAGAGTTCTTTATATATTCTAGATACAGGTCCCTTGTCACATACATGATTTGTAAATATTTTCTCCCATTCTGTGGATTGCTATTTCCTTGACAGTGTCCTGTGAAGCACAAAATTTTAAAATTTTGATGTTCAGTTTGTCTATTTTTTACTTTTGTCACTTATGCTTTTGATATCATATCTAAGAAACTGCTTATTGATTTTAGAAGTTCTTTGCTTAATATCTGGATACTAATTTTTTTGTTCTATGCATTACAAACACCTTCACTTAGTTTTGTAACTTGGCTCTTTTACTCCATGGGTTTTTTAGGAGATTGTTTTATGATTTATTAATTTATAAGAAAAGTCCTATTCAGGATAAAAATTAGATTGTATTCAGATATGCACTTAACAAGTGACCTTTTCAGAAAACAATTTTTTAAAAATGTTAAGACTTCCACAAAATCCAGGAAAGTCACCATAAAAAGGGATGGCATCTTTAAAAAAAAAAGCAACATTCTTTTTAAAATAAAAAAATTCAACATATATACAAACACAAAAATACTATAATACACTTCGATGTCCCCATGGTCTAGCTTTGATAATCATCAACATTCTACCATTTGTTTCATCTCTCTCTTCATGTTCTCTTCCTGGAGTACTTTCAAAGCAAACCCAAGATAATATATCATTTCACTCATAAATATTTCAGGATATATCTCTAATGGGTAAGGGCTAAAGGGGAAAAAAAACTCCACAGTATCTTTATGGTATCTTAGAAGTTCTTAATTTTAACAAAGGCAAATTTGTCAATTTTTTAACTTTACAGTCTCCACTTTTGGGGTCTAATTTAAAAAATCCTTTCTTTACACAATGGTCATAATGAGACTGTATTCCAATGTCTTCTCAAAGATTTACCCTTTTGCCTTTCATATTTAAGTCTTTAACCAATCTGACATTGTATACAGATCTAATTTCATTTTTTCCCTCTATGATAACTAATCGTCTTAACATTATTATTTATTGAAAAGTTTACCCTTTCCTCCTTTAACTGTGATGCTTCTTGGTTGGTCATGAAGTGTTTCCTAGACACAGGCGACCAGTTTTAGCTTTCTCCGTTTTGTGCCACCACTATGCTCTCATAAGTACTTTAGCTTGATAATAATTCTTGTTATTTGGTTAAAACAAGTTGCACACAGCTCCTGGTTCTCATCCTTATTCTTTCAGATGACGTGGATTTTCTATTGTCTTCCATATAAATTTCATAATCAGTTTTTCAAATTAAATAAGTAAATAAACAAACAATACCTCTTCAAATCTGTAAGTCAATTTTAGGGAGAATTGACATCTTCACTCAACTTTAGTGACTTTTAATCCAGGAACATGTTGGTCCCTCCTAACATATATGTAGGTTTTATTTTGTATATTTTAGTAACAGGTCTTAAATATCTTTTGTTAGCTTTATTCCCAGGTATGTTTTAATGCTCTGTAAAGGGTATCTCTTCTGTAATCACATGTTCTACCTGTTTATTGGTGATGTAAAGAAATGTAATTGATTTTAGCAATGCTCTTAAAAGGTTAATTATTTAAACATTCTTTTGGGGGTTTCTAATCAAATAGATTACATATTTCCTGAAAATAATGATAGCTTTGTTTCTTCTTTTCTGATCTACACATCATTTTCTTTTCTTATTTCACTTTACTGGCCAGGCCTCCCCACTATAGCACTGAGTAGAAGTGATGGTGGGTGCCCTTGTCTTGCGCCCCATTTGAAAGGGACTGAATGTGTTCAAAGTTTCCCAGTTAAAAGCATGATGTTTACTGTTGTATTTGTAAAGATAGTTTATTACTAGGTAATGAAAGTTTCTTCCCATTCCAGTATTTTTTTTAAGCCATGAGGACACTGATTTTTATCAAATGCTTATTCTGTATCCATTCAGAGAAGCATATGATTTTTTTCCCTCCTTTAATCTGTTGCTGAAGTAAATCACACTAACCAGTTTTTAAATATTAAACAGTGGTTCAAACTCTGGGGGTAAGCCTAACTTGATCATGATGCATTATCTTTTTAAACATTATTGGGTTCAGTTTTCTAATGTTTGTGTTCTATTTGAAATTTTTGCATTTTCATCCATGATTAAGAATGTCTTATAAATTTAGAGCTTTCCTTTCCTTGTCAGGTTTTAATACTAAGATAACTGAATTGGAAAGTGTTCCTTTTACTAAACTCTGGAGTACTTTGTAGATTGGAGTATTCATTGACAAATGTTTGTTTTGTAGGACTCACCAGTAAACCCATAAAAATCTGGTAGTGTATTTGTGGGAAGATTTTTCTTCTTGATTCAGTTTCCTTAATAATTAAAGGGATATTTTGATTTTATATTTCTTCTTGAGTAAATTTTTCTAAGTTAAATATGAAAATTGTATACATCTTACCAAAGTTTTAAAAATGTATCACTATAAAGTCATTCATAATATCTTCCTACAATCTATTTAATCTGTGAGGCTTATATAATAATGTCTCCATTTATTCCTCTCAACTCTGTTTATTTTCTATTTTATTAATTTCCTCTCTTATCTTTATTATTTATTTTCCTTTACTTTTTACTTTCTTTGGATTTATATTATTGTTCTTTTTTTTAACTACTTAAGCCAGATACTTAGCACATTGTCTTTTAGTCTCTCCCCTTCCCTCACTGTAAACATAAATGTACCTTTAGGTGTCACCTCAGGTTTTTGATATTAGATAATGTTTTCTAATTATATTATGTTTTTTTTTTTTTTTTGGCTGGGGCTGGGTTTGAACCCACCACCTCCGGCATATGGGTCTGGCACCTTACTCCTTTGAGCCACAGGCGCTGCCCACATATTATGAGTTTTTAAAATGAATTAACTCTCCATTTCCAAATATATGAGGATTTTCCAGGTATCTTTTTGTTATTGCATTGTGGTCAGGGAACACAGTCTTCGAAATGCGATTTAAGGCCTACTATATGGTTTCTGCAACTACCCCATGCATACTTGCAAAGAATGTACAGATTTTAATGTGATGTTATACAAATGTCTATTAGCACACCTAATTTGAGTGGTTCATTTTCTAAAACATTACTTATTTCCAGATTGTTTGACCTATCAATTACAGAGATACATTAAAACATTCCATGATAAAGGTGGATTTTTATCTATTTCTCTTTACGATTTTGTTAATTTTCTATTCAATATTTTCATAAATATGTATCTTATTTATTAAAAAATTAAATATATTAGTAAAAATAAGTCAATAAGAAAAGGTTGAATACTTTCCTGGTGAACCTTCAACCATAAGGCAGTGACTGTATTTCTTGATATGGTTCTTGCCTAAAAAATCTTTTTTGTCTGGTAAATACAGCTTTCTTTTGGTTGATTTTCTCTGGTATATCTTTTTCTGACCATTTTTTTTGGGGGGGGGCGGAGACAAAGTCTATGTCACCCTTGGTAGAGTGCAGTGGTGTCACAGCTCACAGCAACCTCAAACTCAAGAACCTCAAGCGATTCTCTTGCCTCAGCCTCCCAAGTAGCTGGAATTACAGGCCCCTGCCACAAGGCCCGGCTACTTTCGTCCATTTTATATGATTATGTTCAAGATATCTTGTTCAACAGACTACACATGGATTTTTAAAAGCCCAGGCTGACAACATATATATTTAGTATTTCTGGTTGGTCATTTTCTCTTACCTCCACAGCTCCCACCTTGTCCCTGCCCGATGTAGCAGCCACCCACTCAGTCTTCTGCTCAGAACCCCCTGAAGGCCGGCACCCATTATATTCAGAAGAAAAGCGCCAGGCCTCTCCTTGGCCCCCTGGATCCTGTCTGATTTGGCCTGTTGTTTTCTCTCAGCCTCATCTGTGCCCAGTTTCCTCCTGTGAACTGCAGTCCCACTTGAACTTCCCAAACACAGCAGCCACATCCCTCCTCAGGTCATGTGCTCATGCCTCCACCTGGAGTTCCCTTCTGTCACAGCTCATTACTTCCTCCTCTCTTCAGGTCTTACCTCAAATGCCACTTTCCCTGACTAACTCTATTTAGAATAGTCCAACTCCCCACTCTCTCCCTTATTTCACTATCTAATATACTATTTATGTTACCTATGTGGTTTGTTGTTTGACTTTCCTATTAGGGATTTTTGGCTGCTTTACTCACAGCTCTGTGCCTGTGCCTAGAACAGTGTTGAGCACATGGCAGGTGCTTGGTAGACATTTCCTGCTTGAATGAATATGTCTTTGACTTTAACTGGAACACTTAGTCCACTTACATTTTGAAATGACTAATGTTTCCATTTATTTCTACTTTCTTAAGTCGTGCTTTCTATTTGTTCTATCTTTTCTTATTTTAAAATTATTATTATTATTATTATTTTTTTGAGACAGAGTCTCAAGCTGTTGCCCTGGGTAGAGTGCCGTGGCATCACAGCTCACAGCAACCTCAAATTCCTAGGCTCAAGTGATTCTCTTGCCTCCGCCTCCCAAGTAGCTGGGACTACAGGTTCCTGCCACATGCCCAGCTATTTTTTGGTTGCAGTCATCGTTGTTTGGTGGGCCCAGGCTGGATTCGAACCTGGCAACCCAGGTGTATGTGGCTGGCGCCTTAGTCAGGTGCTGAGCCATCTATTTGTTCTACCTTTTCTTTGATTTATTCCTTTCCTCATTCCATTTCCTCTCTGCTACTTTGGAAGTTTTATATTTTTATTCTTTTAATAGTTGATTTTAGCATTTGTGTGTATTAACTACGTGAAGTTGTTATTCAAATCAATAACTTTACCTTTTTACTGCATAGTATCAATTTAGATTACTTTAATTCCCCTGACTTAGATGGTATGTCTGTTTGCATGTTTCATTCTTCCTTTTCTTTTTTTTTAACTTCCCAGGGACATAGGCATCACTTTACTGGTCACTATTTTATATTTGCCCATATTTTTACAAATTCTTTACTCATCATTTCTCCTGCATTTCAGACCTTTTTCTGAGGGTATCTCTGTCTGAAATACCTTCTTTAGACTTTGGGGGGAAGGTGAATTAGTGACAAATTCTTTTGGGTTTTATGTGTTGAAGAATGTACTTCATAGTCACTCTTAAAAGATTTTTTAAGCCAAATCTTTAAATATTGTCCTTTTCTTGGTTTTTATTTCCAGAACTCCAATTAGATATCAATTGGGTTTTTTCATTGTTTTTTTACCTTCTTTTCTTTCTTTGCTGCATTCCAGATAATTTCTTTAAATATATTTTTGACTTTGTTAAATCTCTCTTCAGCTAGGTCTAATCTGCAGTTACGCCAAATCCACTGATTTTTAAACTGACTTTTTTCCAATTCTAAAAGAGCTACTCAGTTCTTTTTCAAATCTGCTCTTAATTTTAGTCTCTTGGTTTTACTCATGTTTTCACATACTCCTTTAATTTCTCTAAAAGTATGAGAAAATTTATTTTGTATTATTTGATAATTTCAGTATCTTAGTCTTTGCAAATCTAATACTGTTGTCTGGGTTTTTTTGTTTGTTTTTTTTTTGCTGGCTTTTGCGTAGGGTGCCTCATTTCCTTGTTTATTTTTCGATCTTAAACTGAGCTCTTACATTTCTTAAAAATTTAACTGTGTGAGTTATTTCAGATTTGGGTTAAAGAAGGCTTCCTCTTGATAAAATAAGCATTTGATTATGTTAGGTGCCTGGCACCTAACTACCTGTTTAGGACCACCTTAAATTAAATTCGCAATCTTAAGTTTTTCAGGCTGCAGAGGCAATGTGAATTCAGATAAAAGCTTGTAAGAGGGCCAACTTGTGGTTAGAAATTATAAGGGGAAAGTCCCCTACATTCCACTCAGCATCAAGGTTCAAGACAGGCAATTTTCTTTCAGTGCCTGAGTGAGTGAAGGTAGTAGGGTGAAAGGGAGGACTTGTTTTCAGGCCCTTGGGGCTCCATCTTTATGTGAAGGGACTGGATCCCTCACTGTGGCATTTGCCTTTGTCCCATACTTCTGGTCCAGAGCCACTTCGATCCCCACCCTGCCTGATGGCTCAGTGGTGATGCCTGGGTGAGGAAATGTATACAGAACAATGTTACTGCCTTATCTCCTCCCTGCTTTTGTGGCCATGATTACAGACATCCCCGGCTCTTTTTAGTAGGACTTTAAAATACGAGCCATTGAAGTTAACCCATCTTCTTTATTTTTGCTTTGATGTCCTGGCCTGGAAATAATAAATATGGATATTTATACACTAACTTGGCATTATCAAATACATTAAATTACACCTTTATTCATTAGTTCTAAAGTCAACAAGCAACACAACATACAATATATAGTAGAACCTCTGTAAGTTGACCACCTCAGGGACTATAACAAACTGGTTAACATATGGAGGTGGTCAACCATGAAGCATATACAAAATTACCCTTAAGAACCTTTAAGCACCTGTAAAATACATGATGCCAGTTTGGCAACTATCAGGCAGTCCAACAAACCCAGTTTTGTTTTGTTTTTTCAGCCTGCTATTCCTCTTTTAACACCTGACTGAGGTGACTAGCTTGGTTTTGGGCCACAGAAAATGAAAGTACTTTTGATGCATGGTGTTCATTCAACATTTGCTGAGGTGAACTACAGTATGAGAATCACCCAAGAAGGGAGAACTACTGAGGCAAAGGCACATTCGCCCTCCATGCTCAGTGGGAGTCCTGAGAGGAATGTTGGATAGACTCTGCTAAACTAACTCACTGTTTCTTTTGTTGTTGAGGGGACGTGGACAGAGACTGTCTTGCATATTTTGCTTATTTCCCTGTTAAGGGCAGAGACCACATTTTATAAACTTTCACATCATCCAGAGCAGTGTTACCCTATGAGTAGCAAAAGACTTCCAACTATAGCTCGGCCCCTGTAGCTCAGCAGCGAGGGCGCCAGCCACATGCACCAGAGCTGGTGGGTTTGAACCCAGCCTGGGCCTGCCAAACAACGACAACTACAACCAAATAAATAAATAAATAACCGGACATTGTGGCGGGTGCCTGTAGTCCCAGCTACTTGGGAGGCTGAGGCAACAGAATCACTTAAGCCCAAGAGTTGGAGGTTGCTGTGAGCTGTGACGCCAAAGCACTCTATCAAGGGCGACATAGTGAGACTCTGTCTCAAAAAAAAAAAAAAAAAAAGTTCCAACTAACAACAGAAACTATGCTTCAGCAAACAACAAAAGACCTCATATGATAAGTGGAAGTTCATACTTATAGGCCAGGGCTCCTACCACCCATCAGCTGTCAGAAGAGAAAGGATGCGAATTTTCATTGAGATCATCTGACTCAAGGCTCTTCCAGTTTAGAAAAGAGAATTCATCATGACTTCCCTGCCAGTAAAGAAGGCCCAGACCTCAAATGATATGAACATGTAACCAAAGTTATTTTTCTTCCCCCAAGGTCTAAAGTGTATAAGAGAGAGAAAAAAAAAAAAAAAAAAAAATTTAATTACCTAAATGCAAAGACTTCTGCCTTTTAGTTTTGTCCCTAAAGCCTCTAAAACTGATCAGGGTGCTTTGTGTCTTCTGGCAACATTCTGGTTTGGTAAGAAGGGAAGTGAATGAATCAACTTATTTATATCCTGAGTGACAGCAGTAGAAAGGGACAGCTGGAGAGTGTGGGCCAACCCTCACCTTCCTGGGTGCAGCTCCAGAATGGAGGAATGAACAACACAGGCACAAGAGCATCAGAGCCATTTCATGAAACCCTGCCCGGGGGACACGAAGGCGCCGGGCACAGCTGCAAGGGAGTGTGCAGAGCACAGGCAGCCCCCGAGTAACTGCAGCGCAGCCGCAGCAGCAGTACCAGGCCCTCAACCCTCCAGAAATCTTTTTACATTTCTAATGAACGATGCGCCACGCACCTGGGTCAATTCAGATGTTAAGACCAAAGGGGGCTCAAGTGTCCATCTATGGGGGAAGATTTATTTTCTATTTGCAAATGAGTGAATAATTTTAATAAAATGCTATTTTAAAGACTTCTACTATGAAGAACTAAAGTAATTTATATAAGCCTGATTCTTCTAAGAAAAATACACGTAACTCATTTCTGAAAATATATTTAACCACTGCAAACCGGTAAAAAATCATGTTCCCCTTATTGTCGTTCATTTTTATATTGTAACAAATCAGTCAGATCAGCATGGCATAGAGAGAAATAAATCTGTGAGTGATTTTCAAATGTCATTCATTAAAAAGTACTTCTCTGATACGGAGTCCCACTCTGTCTCCCTAGGTAGAGGGCCATACGGTCATAGCTCAAGCCATCCTTCTTGCCTCAGCCTCCCTAATAGCTGGGATTATAGGCACCTTCCACGCGCTGGCTGGTTTTTCTATTTTTTAGTAGCGACAGGGTCTCACTCTTGGTCAGGCTGGTCTTGAACTTCAAAGCTCAAGTAGTCCACCCGCCTCAGCCTCCAATAATAAGTATAAAGCACCATGGTAGGCCAGAAGTACTTCTTTCTATAACTACATTTAGATATTGAGTATCCTAAAGGAACACCAGTTAACATGTCTTTTTTTAACAGAACTTTTTTGTAATAAGGATACTTACTAACTACCCTTTTAAAAACATTTAAAAATTGCAAGACTGAGAAACTAAAGTTCTTGAGATCTAATTCTACAATCTATCAACCACGCTATTTTGAAGCATAATCCACTTACATATATCTGATATATTTTTATATAGATACATAAAGCCAAAATTTATAAAAGAAACTATATTAGTAAAAGGAAAGTGACTTGTTTTTATTTAAAATGTCTTTTACTTTCAGGCAGCACCTGTGGCTCAGTGAGTAGGGCGCCAGTTCCATATACTGAGGGTGGTGGGTTCAAACCCAGTTCCAGCCAAACTGCAAGGAAAAAATAGCCTAGCGTTGTGGCAGGTGCCTGTAGTCCCAGCTATTTGGGAGATTGAGGCAAGAGAATCGCCAAAGCCCAAGAGCTGGAGGTTGCTGTGAGCTGTGACGCCACAGCACTCTACCAAGGGCAACAAAGTGAGACTGTCTCTTAAAAAAAAAAAAAGTCTTTACTTTCTTAAAAAATTTAACTTCTTTATAGATAGCTCTGGTAATGAAGTGTGGTATTGATAGAATAAACAAAGGTATGAACTTTACTCTCATATCTGCGATTTTGTGAGCCTTCTAAGCTTTGGGTTTTAATAATAATGATTATCGTCTTCTGCTTACTGTAGAAAATCTTTGGTGGGGCTTAAGAATGAGTTTTTATTTAAGTTTGAGTTCCAAAATAACAGACTGATGTGGGGAGGGATTTCATCTATTCTAGAATAATAATTTCTAGTCTGATAAAAATTCAGTCTCATTCCTCTGATAGTAGATGCAGAATTGATGAGTCGAAGAGGATGCTGGAGACTAGTTCTTTGCCTAAAGATCAGGGGAACAGCAGAATTTCAATTACATGAGGAAGGTAAGAAGTAAATGAAGGGACTTTAGACCAGTGACTTTCAAACTTTTTTTGACTGCAACACATAGCAAAAAATACATTTCATAGTGTCATTGAATACACATGTGTATATCTTTATGACTTAAACCAAAGTCCCACAATACTTACTTTTGTTATGAATGGACACTAATCATTTTCTATGTCATTCTGCTCTGCTGGGGTGAGGAGCAGATGGTTGTGTGGCCCGAGTTGTGCTACTAAATGTCTGACTGGCTCTCCATGGTCAAACAAATGAAAGCCCCCAACTTGTGTTGTTGGCTGATTTCCACCACTGTCGAGTTCAAATAAGCAACATGAAATTACTAACGGGAGGGATACATCCTGGCCTCAAGAGCCCGGCTGTGACCCACTGGACTGATCAGATGAACCACTGCTAGGTCATGACTTAGGGTGCAGACAGCCAAACTCTTTACTAGTTCAGAGGAAGCTGAGAGAGACCGGTATGAAGTTTCTAGGAGGTACTGAATGAGATCGCATGTGCTGGGGATGACAAGCTTCTGGGGCATTCGGGGGAACAGCTCAGCCTACTCTGTCTGTCACAGGCATCTCTGAGCTACTCTGCCTTCAGCCACCCCCAAACCCATCATCTTGGGAAATTGAGATGTAGCACCAGTAATCTCAGGAAAACTACAATCTCTCTGTGCTTCAGTTTCTTCCTCTGTAATATGGGAATTAACACCTTAGGTACATCACTGGATTGCTGTAAAGGCCAAATAAGATAATCCTAAGAAAGCATTCTGAAAATTATGAAGGGCTCTATAGGGTATTATTCATATAAAAATGATTCAATTTAACAAATTTATATTCACAAACATCAAACAATCATCTTAGAATATAAGCTCATCAATTATCCCCACCCTGGGTCTGAGATTCTGAAATATCCAGGTGTCTCTCCTTGGGTCCTTCATTGGCTCCTTCTCTTCAGTCCCTTAAGTTTTGCTGCTCTTCCTTACATTCTTTCTTTCCCTTGTAGAATTTATCAACTCAGTTTTAACAGGTATCTTTACAGCAGTGATTTTCAACTGGTGTGCTGCGTCACACCAGTGTGCCGTGAGAGGATCTCAGGTGTGCCGCGAAAATTTTTAAGGATTGTTAATTAAATTATTTTTGAAAGAAGTTCAAAGCAACAGTAAGTATATTCTTTTTTTTTGGTCAACATAATTTAAGTGTGCCGCAGAAGTTTAACTATAGGTTCCACAGGGCTATGAGATAAAAAACAGTGACAAATACTGCTCTGTAAGGATGATTGCTAAACTCTAAATCAGGCTCTGGCTTCTCCCTGGCTTCTGAGAAGACTTTCCTGAGTTTAACATCCAGCCATCAACTAAACTTGACTTTGAAAATGCTAATGGTATTGTCTGTCCCACTCACACACAATGCTAATTCTGTAAATGGCACTGGTATTATTGCAGCTACCAAGATTTAATTTAAAAGCACTTAACAACACCTCATACCCATTAGGATGGCTATCAAAAAACACAAAATAACAAGTGTTGGTGAGGATGTGGAAAAATAGAAACCCTTGTTCATTATCAGTGGGAGTGTAATATGGTCTAGCCACTAGGGGAAACAGTATGACAGACAGTTCTTGAAAAAATTAAAAATAGAATTACCACATGATCCAGAAATTTCATTTCTGTGTATATACCCAAAAGAACTGAAAGCAGGGGCTTGAACAGATATTTGTACACCCATGTTCATAGTAACATTATTCAAATAGCCACAAGGTGACAGCAACTCAAGTGTCCATTGATGGATGAATTAACAAAATGTGGTATGTACACACACTGGCATATGATTCAGTCTTTTAAAAAAGGAAATTCTGATGCATGTAACAACACAGAGGAACCTTGAGAACATTACACGAAGTAAAATAAGCCAAAAAAGGACAGATGTGGAATTCCACTTATGTGTGAGGCATCTAGAATAGTCAGATTCATAGAGACTGAAAGTAGAATGGTGGTTGCCAGAGGCTGGTAGGGAAGAGGAATGGCGAGTTTTATTTAATGGGTACAGAGTTACAGTTTTTGTAAGATGAAAAAATTGTGGAGATAGACAGTGGTGTTGACAGTGGTGTACAACAATGTGGACATATTTAACGCCAATGAATTGTGCATATAAACATTGATGAAACAGCATATTTTGTATTAATGTATGTTTTGCCACAGTTAAAGATATTCAATAGATGATTATCCATCACTTATTCTGCTCCAGCCATTATAGGAAGTGCTTACTGCATGCATTGTCATACTTAACCCCCACCCCCAATATATGCTAAGTGTGGGAAGTAAGAGAAATGTATTGTTTTTGTCCGGCTTATGACCCTTCCCATCTGCTTATGGTTTCACACCCTTTTACTTCCTTTAGAAAATTGCTCCCCACTTCCTCTATTTCAACCAAGTTATCATGGCCAAATGTTAATCCCATACCTCCCTGCTCACAAAAGTTGGCAAGTGATTCAGACCTGGCCAAAGTCTGAACCCCCTTAGTCACAGCAACTGCTTTAAAAGGTGGTCTTGTCATCCAAGCCAAGCCAGTCCCAGTCCTTCCTGGTGATTTATATGCACACATACACTAAAGAAGAAGAAGAAAAGCTCTCTTCACTCTGTGGTCAGTAAACTGGGAAAAACAAGACTAGAGTTGCTCAAATCACATGCCCTCCATCCGATCTGGCACATGAAAGAAGCATCTACAAAGCAAGAGATAGGGAGGTCAATGAAACTCAATGAGAAATAAAAAGGGAACAAGACGACGGAGAGGAGGAGCATGAAGCAGAGGGATGAAGAGCAAGAAAGATCTGATGACACTAGTTCTCAGGTCCATCTTTATCCTCTCAAGTACAGGAGTCAATAAATCTGCCCTGTTTTTAGGTGTTGAAGCTGGGTTCAGTTACTTGCAAACAAATGTATTCCCGATACCCCCAATGGGGACCAAGATATCAGAATCATTAGAATGAAGATGAAAGTTAAGCTCTGAAAATGAAGAAAATAGTAAAATAAGCTCAGAGAAAGAAGAAAAAAACTCAAAGGCATAACTGATTCAACGTATCCCTCAGAAAAAGGGCCACTCTAAGCATTGCTGGAGCCAAGTTAATAGAAAGGCATTTGTTAGAAAATTAACCTTGAAACTCTTTTCCTCTCCTCTCCTCCCCTCTCTCTCCTCCCCTCCCCTCCTCTTCTTCCTTTCCTTTCTTTTCTTTTCTTTTCTTTTCTTTTCTTTTTTTTTTTTTTTTTGAGACAGGAGTCTCAAGCTGTCGCCCTGGGTAGAGTGCTGTGGCATCACAGCTCATAGCAACCTCCAACTCTGGGCGTAAGCGATCTTCTTGCCTCAGATTCCCAAGTAGTTGGGACTACAGGCACCTGCCACAATGCCCGGTTATATTTTTTTTGTTGCAGTTGTCATTGTTGTTTTAGCTGGCCCAGGCCAGGTTCAAACCACCAGCCTCGGTCTACGTGGCCAGCACCCTACCCATTGAGCTGCGGGCACCGCCACTGAAACTCTCTATTTTCTAAAGAAAACCATAGAAAGGAATATGTGAGTTTAAGCTGGAAAAAGCATTTCTCAGATGATTGTTGTAAGGACTAAGAGGAAAAAAAAAATCTATGTAAAAACTACAATACATGGGATGTAGCAGGTGCTCCAAAAATAGCTGCTATTACTCTAATGATTTTTCAAACTATAGTGACAAAAGGGAAAGACAATACAGCTTAAGTTTAAAGGCTGTATGCAGTAACAAACAAATTTCATCTCTTCAAGAACTTTCTTTTTAAAAAACTGTTTCTAGGGTGGCACCTGTTGCTCAGTGGGTAGGGCGCCTGCCCCATATACCGAGGGTGGCAGGTTCAAACCCGGCCCCAGCCAAACTGCAACAACGACAACAACAACAAAACTGTTTCTATTTTAGTGTTTAAACCATGCATGAATTTAATAAAATACAGACTATAAAGTTAAAAATGTCTTTTTCACACTAGATCCTTGGGTCTCCGGCTCAGAGGAAGGCAGCTGTCTATAGCTGGTTTGCATCCTTCTCAGGATGGTCTATGTACATACAAACATATATTCCTCCTTCCCTTTGCACACAAATGGGGCACAATCTACAATAGGACTTTTTTTGCATCATTTACTTAATAATATATCTCAGAAACGGTTCCATGTCAACATAAACATCTACTTTCAAGAGAATTCTTGAGGTAATCCATAAAAATATTCAAATCTCAACATACTTTTTTATTGTGAGATCCTGAGAGTGTCTTACTCACTGGTTTAACAGCATTTTGTAAGGAAAACTGAAAGGGACCCTAGAATCAGTCTGTCATTTTGTTATCCTGCAACCTGGAGATAACAGGAAACAGCGTCTTCCTCGATTAAAACAAAGGCCCACCCAGGAGAGAGTTCCAATGGAGCAGGAACTAAATTGTTGGATCTTTCTATTTGGAGATGTTATTACAAGTGGCAACTTCTGAGTATTCTCTGAAGGCAAAGGGAGAATTTTACCTCACACTGGCAACATTTAAGAAACCAAAAAGAGGGCTGTTGGTAAAAGAAGTTTGACGTTGGTTGAGAACAGTGACAGCTTTGCCACATAGACTCTGAAGCTTTGACAAACATGAGACAATCAAGCTGACAATGCTACTAATTTTAGAGGCTAAAGCTTCTGGGAACTCAGTGTACTTACTGAGGAATCAGATGTTAGCCCACTATCATCACAAAGCAGATGTCCACTGGATCCTCTGAACTAAAGCTTGGGTTAAACAATCACCAGTCCTTCTCTTGTAAAGTTCTTTCTATTAGTTCTTAAAGGCTCTTGAATATGTCTGCTATTTTTATCCTTATCTTCCCAACTAATACATACAGCCCATAATCATTTTTATTATTCTTTTTAAAAAACTTTAAAATTTATTTTTATTTCTTCACTGATTGTGCTTTGCACATTTTTATTACTCTTTACTGGATTTTCTAAACTGTATCATCTCTCTGGGCATTGTGGTATGTTATACACCCATCTCTAACCTACTCCCGTTCACTCCCCTTTGGTCAGAGCACTTTCTCAACCTTTTATGGTCTATGCTCTATCAGCCAAGATTTTGCCCAGTTTTACTCTTTGAAGTTTTATGAAAGCTATAAATTTCCTTTCACTTTCCATACATAAAATTATATTGTAGTTTGACTGTGCTTTTTAAACTTATGATATGTCCCCTCCTTTCTTCCCCTTATCCTCTCTTGGTATGCAACCCCTGGCTCTGTTAGACTTAGACTTAAGGATTCATTGTACCATTTCTCTTCAATCTAGTCCATAAAATGTTCTTCAACCCCAGAAGACCTTGTTTTAAATGTCTTACGGCTCATAACAGTCTTACTTTCACAAAAAGACAGTATGGGCTAGGTGCGGTGGCTCACATCTGTAGTCCCAGCACTCTGGGAGGCCAAGGTGGGCAAATCACTGGAACTTACCAGTTTGAGACCTGAGCCAGAGCAAGACCTTATCTCTAAAAACTAGCCGGGCACTGTAGGGGGCGCCTGTAGTCCCAGCAACTCGGGAGGCTGAGGCAAAAGAATCTATACCTATAGATTATGTCAGTCAGGGTGCCCATGTATTTGGTGGAGTTGAATCTACTGTATCATGTAAAAACTGGCAATGTGTCCGTCTCTCAGTAACTGCATTTTTAATTTATTTAAAAACAAAACAAACTTGCACCACACGCAGCCTTTAAAGAGCCTCTAGTGATTCTTGCCTCCTGGTTTCCATGCTCTTATATAATCTCCTCCCCTTGAGTGTGGACTGGACTTAATGACTCACTTTCAACAAAAAGAATACAGTAAAAGTTATGGTATGTTACTTTCAGGATTAATTTATACATTTGCACCCCTGAAATATTTTGAAGTAATACATACATAATTTTTAAAAATGTGAGATGTGAGGCTTAGTTCAACTTAATTTCTTATTTAAGTTGTCAAGTTTGCTATACTTAAAATTATATAAATGTATGTAAGTAGAAAAAAAGATTGCGTTATGAAAAGACCGTGGCCTCTGCTTTGGGTGCTTTCTTATTCTCTCACTGATTACTTGCTCAGGATAGGCCAGGTACCATGTCATGGGGCAGCTAGGGTTGCCATAACAAAGTGCCACATATGAAGTGAATTAAAGAACATAAATTCATTTTCTCACAGTTCTGGAGCCCAAAGTTCAAGATCCAGGTGTTGGCAGGTTTGGTTTCTTCAGAGGCCTCTCTCCTTGGCTTGCCGACGGCCGCCTTCTTTCTGTCCTCATATAGGCTTTTCTCTGAGTACGCACAGATCTGGTGTCTATGTCCAAATTTCTTCTTCTTTTAAGAAGTAGGACTGGATTAGGGCCCAGGAAATATAGTCACATTCTGAGGAACTAGAATTAGGGCTTCAACAAATGAATTTCGGGGAGGACACAATTTAGTCCATATAGCAGCCTTTAAAGAAACCAAATGGAAGAGGCACACCAATGACCTTGTGGAGTGACATTGGAAACAGAATCCTGCCAGTTCATGCTTCAGATGAGATCACAGCACTAAGCTGACAACTTGACTGCAACCTAGTGGGAGGCCTTGAGCCACAGGTACTTGGAAGCCTGACCCATGGGAATCATGAAATGTTTATTGTTTTAAGCTGTAAGTTTGGGATAAGATTTGTTATGCAGCAGTAGATAACTAATACAACCAATAACCTCAGCCATCAACAAAGAAAAAACTGTATCAACTGGAAAGCTTAAGCAAAGAGTATTGGGGCTACTTGAACTTTTCCGTTAATTGGGCTTAAGGTCAAATATTTCTTTGCTTCAAACCTTCCTACAAATGAAATGAGTGCACTTTATTGCCAAAAGTAATTGAGTGTTTGATAACTGAAGATTAAGACTGTTGTAGGTGTCACTTGATAGAAGAAAAATCAAAAACCTTTCCCTATGTAATGCCTCATCTAGCTTTCACAGCAACCCCTTAAAGGGACACAGCAACTATTTTAATTCAAGGGGCCCCCTGGGACATGGCAGGCACTAAAAAATATTTCTAAATGAATGGATTTCAATTTTATTATAACAAAGCTGAGTCTAGAGAGGTTAACTAACTTGTTTAGGATTGTACAGCTACTAAGAGACAGGAAAGGGAATAGGATCCAAATTCATGATTTCTTCTACTGAACAATTTAACCTAATATATTTGCTGTTTGTACATTTCTTTCTTGAAGTTATAGGTAAAAATTTTTTAAAAATAATAAGTGTCCCACTAACATTTTAGTTGACATTTTTTTCCTATGGGGGCTATGTTGGGATGAATAAGAAGTAAATACAAGCAAACAACGACTCTCTGAAAACAGTCAATTCATCAGTGTGGGCACAGATACCCTAGTTTGTTACTGAGCCACTTCTAAAAGATTTAAATTTAAATCTCCTTATCTTTTTAAAATCAGTGAGTAGTAGAGTTAATACCTTGGGCTTATTAAAGACAGGTACTCCACTTATGCCCGGTTTATTTTTTCCCACAAAGTTCTGAATGAATGAAGCAGCATAGCCTCTGAACATCAGGAGAAATTTAATTACAAAAATGTTTCTGTTTCCCCTTAGACATCCAAGGGACAGAAAGCAGCATAGAAATAGTTATGAAAATACCCATAGTTGAGAAATTTTTCCATGTTATGACATGTCTGACAAGCCATGTCTGACAAAGGCTTGACAATCAGAATCTACAGAAAACTCAAACAATAAGAAAAGTGCAAAAAACCTCTCTCTTTAAGTGGGCAAGACATTTGAACAGAAAATTCTCTGGGGATGACAGACGAATGACCAACGAGAACATGAAAAAATGCTGTCTTTAATCATCAGGGAAATGAAAATCAAAATCACTCTAAGATATCAGCTAGCCCCAGCAAGGTTGGCCCACATCATAAAGTTACAAAACACCAGATGCTGGCATGGATGTGGAGAGAAGGGGACATTTCTACACTGCTGCTGGGACTGCAAACTAATCCAGCCTTTTTGGAGAGAAGTATGGAGAATCCTCCAAGATCTAAAAGTAGACCTTCCATTTGATCCCACAATCCCATCACTTGGTATCTACCCAGAAGAACAAAATTCATTTTACCTACAAAGACATTGGCACCAGAATGTTTATTACAGCTCAATTCATACTTGCCAAATCATGGATGCAACCTAAGTGCCTATCAACCCATGAATGGATCAATAAAACTGTGGTATAAGTATACCATAGAACACCATTCTCCATCTAAAGATGGAGACTTTAGATCCTTTATATTTACCTGGATAGAGTGGAAATACATTCTTCTTAGTAAAGTATCATAAGGATGGAAAAATAAATATCCACTCTATTCCATACTAATATGAAATCAATATATAAATAATTACATGCTTATAAGAACAATAAAGGACTACTATAGTCTAGTTTGGGGGTAGAGGGAAGCATGAGGGGGTAGGGTGAGGCGATTGGCAGAAGGTGGGCTCTCACCTAATATGCACATTGGAATTGTAAGGGTGTATAACATGCCCCCTGAGTGAAGAGCTCTTCTACCAAAGGAACTGTACCCTGGAAGTGAAAACAATGTAAAAACCCCCAAACTTGTACCCTCATATTAATTTGAAATAAAAAATAATAAATAAATTAAAAAATAAATAAATAAAAGAGAAAATACCCACAGTCTATAAGCTAGTAATACTACAAAATCTTTTTTTTTTTTTTTTTTTTTGAGACAGAGTCTCAAGCTGTCACCCTGGATAGAGTGCCGTGGCTTCACAGCTCACAGCAACCTCCAACTCTTGAGCTTAAGCAATTTTCTTGCCTCAGCCTCCCAAGTAGCTGGGACTACAGGTGCCCTCCACAATGCCTGGCTATTTTTTGGTTATAGTTGTCACTGTTTGGCAGGCCTGGGATGGATTCGAACCCACCAGCTCCGGTGTATGTAGCTGGTGCCCTAGTTGCTTGAGTTATAGGTGCCAAGTCTACAAAATTGATCTTAACACTGTCCAGGGACATTTGGCGAATGCTAACTCACAATATCAATAGAAATTTGTATTTTATCCCACATTCACTTATTGCTCAGAAGAGCAGCATGATACACTGGTAAATGATATAACTCTCAATCCTTTTGGGAGTTTATATTCTAGGCTAACAATTAAAAAAAGCATTTCAGCAAGTTCTATTACAGTGGAAGGTAAAGAGTGCTATAGGAGTTGGTGGTAAGAGATGGGATTCCTAGGAAGAGCAATGGCACAAAAGTTTGAGATAGCTTGCCAACTAGTTTACAATGACTGGAATTTAAAGGTATGCATTGGGGGAGTGGTGGATGATATGGATAGGGAAAAAAAGACCACAAAGGACTCTGGCAACCTGTTTTTCACTTTAATGTGATAAAACTTTCTAATGGGGAAAGTGTCATAATCATAATTATTTTTAAAAGATCCCTTTAAGAGAGGTGTGAGGGATATAGAGGTGGGATACCACTGAAAAACACTATGGCAATTCAAACAAAAAGTGCATGTGTCTGAATTAAGGCAGTGGATATCATGGATATCAATGAGATTGGACACAACGTCTGAGAGGTACTTAAGGGGAAATGTATAATAACTGACAAGCAATTGGATATGTGGGGTGAGGAGAGGAGCTTGAATGAATGTCAGGTTTCTGCCTTCACCTCTGATGAAGGTGAATAGGATGGGACAGGAAGAGAGTATCTGAGAGCATGGTGAGGTGAGTTCTAGATATATCATGCTTGAGAGGCCTATGAGACGTTCAGGAGAGATGTCCAGAGGTGGCTGGTACACAGATCTCAAGAGACGTGTGGGCTGGGGAAGTACAGATGTGTCCTTGTTTTATGCATATGGTGCCCCCAGAATTGTGCAGGGCAAAACTAACCTGGGCGGCCACATGTGGCAGCGTTGGTGGACATACAGCTTTGGAATTGTCTGACACAGAAGTCATTTCAAACTATGGGAGCAGACCAAGGACAGGGTCCTAGAGAATAATGTGAACATTAACAAGTAAACAAAGGATGAGGAGCTTCATAAGAGAGACTGAGAGGCAGAGGTGGAAGGGGGAAAGCCAATGTTACCAACACTCAATGCTGCTAACGATTAACACTTTAAATATACGGATGATATGTCTCTCAACCGGATGATTAAATAAACTGACCTTACTGATTTCTTAAAAAATTTATCATCAGCCATACTTTTTAAAGATGTTAGGACTGTCTGGCTAGGGTTGATCTGAGAATGTAGGTTTAGTCTCAATATTTATACCAGGTGAAAATGCTTCTTTTTCATGGTACTATAAAAGGACTTTCTTTGCCTTATTCTATTTTGGCATTTCCCCCCTCATGGAGTTTGGTTGCTGATCCAGGTGTTCTTTAAATTCCTTATTCTCTGCCTCTTTTCAGTAAATATTTCATTATTAACATACACACTGAGTATACCTTGGTAGAAATGCTTGAGATCAGAAGTGTTTCAGGTTTTGAATAGTTTGGGATTTTAGAATATTTTCATTATTCTTACAGACCAAATATTCATAATCTAAAAATCCCAAATCCAAAATGCCCCCCAGGGCATTTCCTTTGAGTGTGCCATGTCAGCACTCAAAAAGTTTTAGATTCTGGAGCATTTCAGATTTTCTATTTTCGGATCAGGAATATCAATTAGTGCCAACATTTGGCAACATAAGAATTTGTAGTCATTCTTTTGCCTTTTCTAAAACTTGAAATTCTACTTTTCTTTTTATATGTTTATTCTCTGAATTATAGTTTAGAGATCTTTGGACTTATTTTGTTATTTCTAATATTGTGCTGAGCATAATTAATAGACCAGTACACCAAAGACCACATGAGAACACTAAACATCTGAGGGTATAAAATAGAAGTCATAGAAAACTTTTTCACATTTCTAGTTACAAGACTGTGGTGGTCTGCTTAATTGCTCAGGCACTTTAGTTCAGTTTTTAAAATCAAAAGTCACACTTGCTACATATGAAATTATTTTTTTCCCAAGAATGAGATTTCAAAGTTGAAAAATTACTTTAAGTTTGGTAACCATGGCATGTGACAGATTACATAGATTTTTAGCATTCAGGACACGAACCTCATTTCTCAAAGTGTCTTAAGATAGTAATCAGTGTTAAAGGAAAATGGTTCCAGGTCACATAAATTTGAGAAATGCTGGGTTAAAAATAAGGTTCTTTATCAGAAGACACCTTAGAGTCTTTACTTTGTGAACATACTTTGGAAAACAATACCCTAATTTCACAGTGGACGTTAAGCCCAAAGAGGTTTGATGACTTGGCCCAGCTCACACAAATAATAGCAAGGCTGAGATGAGTACCAGTTTTTCTGATTTTAAATTGTGTCCTCTTTTGATTGGAGATTAAAGATGGCAGCTGAGTAACTGGGCATAGTGAGTCTGGGGAGATAAGACTCCAGGCATCTCTGGCTGGTGGGATCTGCCTATAATCATCCCTTTGAGGATACAGGGAGCCAGCAAGGGACTTCCGGACCCCAAGAGGAGGACAAAAACAGTGGAAATCTGGCAAGTGGTTGCATGTGTTCGATTGACCTAATCACGCTGGCAAACGTAAGTACAAGCAGCAGTGAGACTGCAAACAGGAAAGGCCTTACCTGTGAACTGTTTTGGTGTTATTGGACTTGACACTCAGTTGAACTGTCTTGGGGAGAGATTGAGCAGGAGTGCGGAGAACTTTGGGCATTGTCTGGGGTACCAGACTGAGCCACTGAGCTGGGCACAGGAAGCCATTGGGAGAAAACTGCCCCAGCAAGCTCCACCCTCAGGGTCCCAGAGCAAGGATTGGGTGGGACAAAGTAACCTAGAGACTGAGCAGCCTAAAGGTGGGGACTGAGCTGCCTTACAGCCTTAATCTTTAGGGGGAGAGTGAGACAGTTTTGGCACACTGGAGCCTTGGGCTGTTGCCCTGGGCAGAGTGCTGTGACATAACAGCTCACAGCAACCTCAAACTCCTGGGATTGGCACTGCCCATATCTCCATAAGAGCTGTGCAGCAACCCCCGACCGGGCCTCTGCATTCTCTAACCAGGAACTGCGGGAGCCACGCAACCCTGCGTCCTCCCTCCTTTGTCCTCCCAGCCTCCACACTAGCCGTTCATCTGGCCAGGGACTCTGGTACCTGCATGCCCTCTGGAGCCCTGCCTGCCTCTGCACGGAGCCTTTATCCTGGCCAGAGACTACTGGAGCCTTGGGCTCTCTGTGCCAAAGTCACTGAGCGCCAGGCACTCCCAGAATCGTGCACACAATCTCCTGCCCTGTTGCTGGGCCAGGTGTGTCACACACCAGAGCTGCTTCCACAACCAGAACTCCCTAGCTAGAGCACCCCCAGAGGAACTACACAGGGTCACACACTACAAAGATCCAGCAACAACAGAGTGATCCTGCTGAGGTCTAATCTTGGAGAGACACCTCCCCAACTCTGAGGACGGCCAGAGACAATGGTGAAAAACAATCATGAGGTGAAATGAACAGAAAAACTCTGGCAATGTGAATAATCAGAGTAGATCAACTCCTCCAAAGATCAATGGGGCAGACACAGCACAAGACCCCATGCACAAACAAATAGCTGACATGTCAGAAATAGAATTCAGGAACTGATAGCAAATAACATCGAACTAGAATTCCAAAAGTTATCTCAAGAATTCAACGGATTCAAAGACCAAATGACCAAACACTTTGACACATGGACACAAGAAGTTGCATCCCTCAAAAATCTGGGAAACACAGTAGAATCCCTCAGTAACAGAATGCAGCAAGCAGAAGAAAGGATTTCTGACATTGAAGACAAAGTTTTCAAACGCTCCCAAACCCTCAAAGAGGAAGACAAATGGAGAGCAAATTATCTCAGAGAGCTCTGGGATAATTCAAA